>OX419706.1:11218239-11390344 GCA_948474745.1 Oligia latruncula
TGTGCTTCCACATGCCTATAAGAAAGTCCACACATTGCGTCAGTCGTGCCAGCGACACGAAGACGTGTCACCTTGTATCTTAGACCTTGTTGACCCAAAACTTTGCCACTTCCACGGCGATGTCGGTGGCAGGGCAGAGGTCACTTTGATTGCTTGTTTTCGGACACAAAGGGCAGGATAGGAGGTGGAGCATGGTTTGCGACACAGCTCCACAATCACACCCTACTGCCGTTCCGTCAAGATGGCCCCACAGGCACAACTTCATAAAATCGACAGCGTCTCTGTCAGGAACCCCGACCGACGCGACGCCCGTTGCAAACTGCGGCAGGATACTATTTCTCCTCCTACTTACTATCTACCACCAAAGGAGTATCTCCTTGCAGGGTGTAACCTTCCGTGGTCCACTTGGAAGTCCCTGAACCGTCTCCGGACATAAGTGGGAAGATGTAAGTCCAACCTGGTAAAAAGGGGCTACCTTGACTATCTTTTAACGTGGTAGGGCGAATCTTACGATTTAAATCTTTGCCGCTGCCATGATTTTCATGACAGTCGTCACTCCTCTTCTAGACAAAACAATTTAAAGCCCCACACGAAATGATAACTAATCATCATCATATGCCTAGCCTTTTCCCAACTATGTTGGGGTCCAGTCTAACCGGATGCAGCTGAATACCAGTATTTTACATGGAGCGACTGCCTATCTGACCTCCACAACCCAGTTCTGGGTAATACGATACCCTTTGGTAAGACTGATTGTCAGACTTTCGGGCTTCTGACTACCCGTAACGACTGTCACAAGATCCACGAATGACCGCCGGGACCAACCGCTTAATGTGCTTTCCGAGACACGGAGGGGTAACGGTATGTAAAGATGGTCACCCATCCACAGACCAACCGCGGCAAGCGTAGCTTAACCTGATCGATCGACCTGTGCGGCTGTTATTATTTAGACACAACATAATATTAGGTATTTTTATAACATTACCTGCTGCAGCGCCTGAATCCTGGGCAGCGAAGTCCGAAGCCTGGCGTTCAGCGATAGAACGAGCGCCTCTCCCATGGCGAAGGCGAACCATGGGAACACCACGTCTGCCACCGTCAGTCCGTTCCACACGCTGTGCGAGAACACGCCGTAGCCACCGCCGCCTGCGTTCACGAAGATCTAGAGGAGATAATGATAAATAAAGTTTATAAAGAAACTAGCTGCGCCACGCGATTTCACCCGCGTGAGTGCCGATCCCGTGGAATATCGGGATAAAAACTATCCTATGTCCTTCCCCGGGATGCAATCTATCTCTCTGCCAACTAGCTTCATCTTTCTGACTGACCGACCCCTTGACAATTCAAAAGTGCCTGTAATTGGTTTAATTGAAATAAATGCTTTGAGTTTGAGTTTGCCAAATTTTATCGAAATCCGTTCAGTGGTTTAGGGGTGAAAAGGCAACAGACAGACAGACAGACCGACAGACAGAGTTACTTTCGATTTTATAATATTAGGATGGACTTAAGAGGTATGAGGTGGAAGGAGGGACGACAGTTCTTGATCCTCCGTAGAAAAGGGAGGATCCTCCGACCAGACGGGTGTTGTGTCGTAGGGTAATGCCCGGTTCTTGTCAGGTTTAAGGCTCTCCTCCACAGGCTCGTTATTCAATCTGCCTAGACATTTCCCAACTATGTTGAGGTCGGCTTCCAGTCTAACCGGATGCAGCTGAATACCAGTATTTTAGATGGAGCGTCTGCCTATCTGACCTCCACAAGTCACAACCCAGTTACTCGGTAATGCGATACCCCTTGGTAAGATTGGTTGTCAGAATTTCAGGCTTCTGACGACCCGTAACGACTGTCAAAGATCCACGGCTTTCAAAGATCCACGAATGACAGCCGGGACCAACGGCTTAACGTGCTTTTCAACGCACGGAGGGGTCTTGGTATGTAAAGATGGTCACCCATCCATGGACCAACCGCGGCAAACGTAGCTTAACCTGATCGATCGAACCGTGCGGCTGTTATTTATTAGCCACAAGCCCCTCATAATAATATACGACATAATTTAATACGATTATCCTTATTAAATTTTGATAAGTCTTATAAAACACGATAAGTACCGCATTTTATTATTTCTAGATAGCAGTTTCCCTTTGTTCATTTAATTTTAACATATTTAACATCACGCCTCAATTCGCCTTTTATGTTGAAGCTCCATGTAATAAAGGACGAGCTTATGGAAAAAGTGAGTTGTCCATATCTATACTAATATTATAAAGAGGTAATGTTTGTAAGTTTGTATGTAGGGCGTAATCTCTGGAACTACCAGTCGGATTTGAAAAATCTTTTTGTATTCGATAGCCCAATTTTTGAGGAAGGCTATAGGCTACTTAACATCACGCTATGACCCTTAGGAGCCGAGCAAAAAGATAAAATGTCAGAAAGAACGCTAAGCAAAAATGAAGTAATAGCACGGGCAGGCGATGAGATGCGACGGGGTGGGTCGGGGGAACAAGAAATTTCACGCGGACGAAGTCGCGGGCACAAGTTAGTAACAACTAAAGTTCATACTTAGGCTGCTTTCCGAATTACGATATAATCGAATTGAGCGTGCTTACATTCGTTCCGAATTTGCGTGAGCGCGATAACGATGTGAACCGTCATAGATGACGTCATGACATGCGCCATCTTGCGATAAAGCCGACCATGCCCTAAATTAATATCACCGTGAACGCTTTCAAAAATTACAGTTGTGCTGTTTTGAGTCGAATCATATCTTTACACTAACGTGGCATTTTCGAAATTGTGCTTCTGGCTAGTCGCCACCTAGCCAAAGAAGACGAAGAAATTTGTGGTGTATACGCAAATAAATACTGTAGGTAATCCTACCATGAGTTTTCAAGTGAATATTGTTTTGACGTTGAGCGAGCACTGTGAGCGCGTTCACGAGCGTTTCGATTTGTTGACAGCTTTCGGCTGTCATAATCGTGATATTTAAATCGGAACGCAAATTATTGATGTGAACGCTGTGAGCGATTACGGCATAATTCGGAATGCGCCTTTACATGCGCCAACGCACTACATATAAAGACCAACAATTCTCGTAATTAAAAATGTTTAAAATCTATTCGCAATCTCAACTCAGCGACAATCAATGTCAAAAACTTAGGAAATTAGTGGTATTTTTGACAGGAACGTTCTTACAATTACGAGAATTGCTCCTCTTTTGTTTGTAGTTTTTTTTTGTTAACTTACCATAAGAGCGATAGCGAATCCTCTGAAGATGTCAAGGGACCGCAGTCTGGACCTGGTCGGTGATCGTGGGATGCTGGCTTCAGTCGTCAGGACTCGGGTTTCGGAACCAAGCTCGTTGTCTTCTCTGAAATAACACGATGACACGGTTGTATTTCTCGAAGGGGTATGCAGAGACGGAAGCACATCAAGCTACTACAATCTGTCAAATTTCTTTAATAGATTTTCAACTTTATCGCTACAGCATTGGGTTCGAAGTTGATTGGGAAAATTTGACAGTTTCGGGTAGCTTGATGTGCTGGCGTCTGTACGTTTCGAGGCTAATGTATAAGTCCCACGTAATAGAGGAGAATATTGACATCCTCATCAGCATAGACGGGGCTCAAATAAAAAACTTTGTTTATAAGACGATTTAAAAAATACACACGTAATTGTTCAAGGTTTTTTTGTGCTTTTCCAAGTTTTCACTTCTGTCGGCACTCCTGGAGTGCCACTGTTTTTTTTCAACATGGGAATCAAAACCAAAGTACCTTATCGTAAGGTACTTCACACATAGAATCAAAAGTTCTTAAAATTTAACAGACAGTCGTGTTGCTAGCGAGTTCGTTTCGCCATTTCTTCTTCCCAGCAGTTCCCAGATTAATCAATAGTAAATGATGAAGGATGGGTTTCCTCGTTATTTTGAGAGCAGTGGTAATGAAATAATTTACAATTTTAGGTACATAATAAGAAAGTAATTTGCAAATACTAACCTAGCAAAGTATCTAGCATACACCCGTCCAGCAACCACCCTCTTGCCGATACCCTTGATGACATACCACAGTGTTGCCATAGACAACAGAATAACTACCGCCGTCAGTATCGGTAGGAATGCCGCGTCCGGTTCCGCCGTCATCCGCGGGATGCAGAGATCTGTGGTCACGTCAGTGACGTTGAGAGTATACTGGCCATATTCGCCGAATTGGTAGAGGCCTGTAAAGAAAGAAAAATGATTTGAATTCCGAATGTTTTGATGGCAGCTGCGCGGGAAATTGGCTAAGTACTCATCTTTATGGATTAGTGCAGAAGGTGAGGACTTTCCAATGAATACGGTGGAGATCTGCCCAGCTTGGGCAGAGCACCGCCGTGTCCTCACGGCGGCGATCTCTCGCGTCCGGCCCTAGTCTAGGCCATGGTACGGAGCGAGAGTGCATGGGAGGCTATCGCCTCCTTCTGCAAAGCAGTAATGCTCGCGAAGGAGGAGGCGGAGCGCGTGAGGGAGAGGCAACCTTTGCGCCTTCACGCCCCTAGCCGCCGCAGAAGACGCCCTGGGCGTCGAGAATCGATAGCCGATTCCCGGCCACCGTAGGCGCGGGCTTGCGGACGGCGAGCAATGGGCAGCTCGGCGTCCAGTAAGGACCAGGCCCGGGTCGACGGCGCGTTGTGTTCCACGCGCGCCTCAAAGAGATGTCAGCACTAACTAACTGACGGGGTCCTCTAGGGCCGATGCCTGCCAGGGTCGTGGGTTGTTCGAAAGAGATACCGTGGCCCTTGGCACAGGCAACTGAAGGAACGCGGGTGGGTTTTAGCCAGTAAAAGTCTGACACGCCCTCCCGCTCCGCCCAGAGCGGTAGAAGTTATTTGATAATTTCCCACCCAAAAAAAAAGGACTTTCCAATGACATTGAATAGTAGACTTTATTATGAAAGTCATAAAGTGCAAATGAGATTAAGCGCTCGCGACACCCGAGGGGCCGTTTGATGACTGCGTTGATTTTCGTACAAATTTGCACTTTATGACACTTATAACAAACTTTATTGTTCTATGTCATAAGAGACCATCTGAATTTTTGCTATCCCTATTACGTAGGTAATATAGAAATGTAACAACACCGCGGTGAAATTGGATACTTAGCCGAACAGCATACCCAGAATTTTTTTTATCATGTTAATTTATCTCACACATTCCTAGTGAAAAAACAAAAAAAAAGTATTGAAATTCATTGAAGTATTGAAAAATAGTATTGAAATCCTAAACAAAAGAAGTCTAGACTTGAGTATTCATTTTTAACCGACTTCAAAAAAGGAGTAGGATCTCAATTCGGATGTTTATATATTTTTTATGTATCTTCGGGCATTAGTCCGTCATATATGGACGGATTTCCAAAATTGTTTTTTTGCTCGAAAGAGGTTTACTACAATGTAAATATTATTGAATAATAATTAAAAATATCATGTTACATTAATAAAAAAATATCATTTTTATATTACCGGGAACATTAAATATCAGATCTGCCTAGCCCTTTCCCAACTATGTTGGGGTCGGCTTCCAGTCTAACCGGATGCAGCTGCATACATGGAGCGCCTGCCTATCTGACCTCCACAACCCAATAACTGGGTTATACAATACCCCTTGGTAAGACTGATTGTCAGACTTTGTGGCTTCTGACAATCCGTAATGACGACTGCCAATGATCCACAAATGACAGGCGGGACCAACGGCTTAACATGCTTTCCAAGGCACGGAGGGGTCTCGGTATATAAAGATGATCACCCAGCCATGGACCAACCGCGGCAAGCGTAGCTTAACCTGATCGACCCGTGCGGCTGTTATTACACTTAGACACAAGCCCGTCCACATCTATTTGAATAACATAATTCAAAATCCATATGACGTCACAAGCCATGGGCAAAAGGCTTAATACAAGTAAAGTATTCGGTCCTAAGGAACCTGCTTATATTATACAAAATCAGCATAACATGTTCTCTGCAAACTTGTTTCGTCACAGTATTAGGTCACTTACACCTAATATTGTGACAAAACCAGTTGAACCACATAGCCACTGATATTTTAGGTATTTGATTATGTACTGGGCTGAGCTAGGTAGGAATTTTGTTAGTCATTCTAGCCATGAGCTCAATTACAAGCGTAAGATAATGATTGCTACTTTCCATATATTTTTTTTACTTACCTATATGCTATTTGTTTTATTCTGTGTTAGAAAAGCATTCAAGTTTATGTTTATTTATTTATTTTTTTTAATTACCCTGCGCTGTCCCACTCCTGGGCAAAGGCCACCCTCCACACATCCCATCTTTCGCGAGCCCGCGCGTCCTCCTTCCAGTCTTGGTGGAACCTATCCAACTCGTCCCGCCATCTCCTACGTGGTCTGCCGCGACCCCGCCTCACTGTCTCAGGGCACCAATTCTGCGCTATTAGGGCCCACAGTTTGTCCGGCATGCGGCAGACATGTCCTGCCCAGTCCCATTTAAGTTGAGCAGCCTTTAGCCTTCAGCCTTCTTTATTTACACTATAAATATCTATACTAATAATAATAAAACTGAAGAGTTTGTTTTTTTGAAGGCGCTAATCTCTGGAACTACCAGTCGGATTTGGAAAATCCTTTGGGCTATCTAATGCAAAAATAGACTATTTAAGATCACGCTAGGACCCTTAGGAGCCGAACAAAGATAAAAAAGTCAGAAAGAATGGTAAGCGAAAACGAAGAATGTTATGTAGGCGATGCGATGCGATGGGGTGGGTCGGTGGAACATGAAACTTCCCGCGGACAAAGTCGTGGGCAGGCGCTAGTATATTATAAAAGAACAGGGTATGCTCGTAAGACTCGCACAAGTCACACAGCCCCATGTGCTAAAGATACAAACTTAAGTTTTGGACAGTAGTGGGTGTACCTACTAGAAAGATTTTTACGAAAATCAACCCATAAGAGGGAAAAAAGGGGAGAATTTCCTGATAGAAAAACCCATTAACACTTTGCCCAACTTGGGAATCGAACCCAAGACTTCTTGCTTAGCAATAGCGTGTAGCGGTATCTACACCACTACATGCGAACTACGCAAGACACTGACGTCACGTAAAATCCTGCATCGCGCAACTAGCATATATACAATATCCCAACATCAATAGTTGGGCAGTTGCCCACCAGACACGACACCCGTCTGCTCGTTGGATCCTCCCTTTTCTATGGAGGATGGGTGAACTTTACACCCTGTTCCTCATACCTCAAAAACCTTGCAACACCACTACATCGACAAGGCAGTCCTTCATAGTAAATAGACGTACTAAAACCTCTATGTATTTACATACTTATCAAGGAGTATGAATCATGTGAGTGAACCTAGATAATAGGGTTATGTTTGAACATTATTGGATTACCTAGCTTCCTTATGCACTAGAGTTTAATAACACTGTAAAATGCACTTTACTCGGAAAAGATAAGGTTTAAAATTTACTGTGCATTGTATGTTTATGACTGTTTGATAAAGAAAAGTATAATTACTGTACTTCTTTTTTCAAAAACAGTAACTAAACAGAACAGACAGCTGTGCTGCTGGAGAGTTTGTTGTGCCACGTCTTCTACCCAGCTAAAGCACTAGGAAGTGATGAAGGGCGGGCGTTTTGGGGGACTGTCTTATGTAGTTTTTGACGTTCAAAAAGTGCTGATTCTAAGCCTAGTTTGAATAAATGAGTTTTGATTTTGAATGGGTGGTAATTTTTTTTTAGCCAATTAGCAATGGGGCTGGTTGTCCAGGATTACATTTTCAGAATTTCAAACGGAACAAAGTGCAAAAAATGGTTTCAAATAAAAAAAGCTACATTTTTAAGACAAGTAAACTTGTACAGAAATAAATAATGGGAGAAAAACAGACGCTAATAAAAACATTACAATAAAATTTTGTTGGAAACCATAATTATCTAAAATTCTAAATTTAAGTTTCCTGTTTCACCCTAGAATTTACTGTTTATGACAACTCTGGTTGACTAATTTATGGTTTTTATTGGTGACTTGGTGGTACTGTAATTGAGCATACAATCAAAAACTATCAAATGCAAGAAATCAATAACATTTTATGGAGTGGAGTTGGGTTTCACCAGATGCTAGAGATAAAAATCTAAATGTATTTTTTATTACACAGCACATACGATACGCATACAATTATAATCTGAAATAAAACCTTTTTACTACAAAAAGATTCAAAACAATAATGCATGCAATAAATGCAATGCAGTTAACTTATTCCAATGGCAAAGGTATTACTCATCATGCCAATACATAAAACCTACATACTGCCTACATATGTAACAATTATATCCATTCAACCAAAAAGTCTTTACTTCTTTAGATTGGACCAAAGTAGTTACGAAATACTACTTTTACTGAAACTTTCACTATGCTACAGAAATGGGCAGCTGTGTGACTCATTCGAATTAAAACAAATAACAGATGCTATCATAATAAAATTAACAAAAAACCTTGATGATTGCATGTTTGCAAGAGTATTGTAAAGTAGTAATCCCGTTTTTTTTTTCTTGGAACGCATCATTTGGCATCATTCTAATTTTAAAACATCGTCAAGCCTGTTGTGTTTACCTACTATCGAACAAAGACAAAAGGTGGCGGAACAATAATATTTTAGCAAATAATGTGTCATGTTACACAAATGAATTTGTACTAACCATTGCATATTTGTCCATTGCCATTTCGCACCGCATACTTTATAGGGCTCCCTGTGTCCAAGATCACGGCACGAGTCTCCGGTATTTTCGCTTTCTCCAGCAAAATACATCCCTCACATTCCTCATACTGACTCCAAAAACTCACGGGTCGGTCCGTGATAATTTGTAAACAAGCTTGGTCAAATCGCAATGTCGAGCCATTGCAGTTCCGTATAAAGGACCCAACGTTCTCAAAACTACCGAACGACATTTTTTTGGGGGCCTCCTACATGAGTTTCGCGAAAACAACTTTAAAATCCAATTTAAAAACAAAGCAAATACACAGTCACAAAAAACATTAGGCGATTTGCGAAAATGAGAATGAAATTGAAACGTCAAAGTCGTGATTCATCATTGAATGAATGACAACTCTGCTTTTTTTTGTAATAATTGATACGAGGATTTTGGCATGCAAATTGTCGAGTTATGATTTGGATTTTGGATCAATAACTAATATTATTCTGACAAATTATTCTGGTCTTATGCTTACTAAATATGGGTTTCATATATGTGTAGCTGTGTTTCTGCAAACTTTTACTCATAAAAGATGTAACCGGAAACCCCATGGCTCATTTCAGAAAAGTTTAAGTATGCGAAATGGGATGTGGGCACTGACCTCCATAATATAAGTACTGTACTATCTATAGTACAGTACTTATATTATGGAGTACTTATATTATTTTATCTATTCATCATACCCATATTATGGAGTACTTATATTATATGAATTACTCTCACAAAAAAGAGGCCTATGTCGCAGCAGTGAGAACAAAGGCACATTTAGATTATGATTATGCCTCTTTCAAAGTCGAAATTGAAAGCAAGTTCTATTCATGTTTATTAACTTGCTAGCTTTACTGTAGGGACTTTCACTTTGACAAACAAGTTCTATATTATGGTAAAAGAAACAGCCAATTTTAACTACACATTTAATATTCATGCAGAACATCACCTAGAAAATACTAAGGATGATTTCCACCACACGGATCGCATCGGATAGGATCAGAACGGATTTTACAATCTTTAAACGATATTAAATCGTGTATGTGTATGTACATACTATTTGAAGTCTATATTACCAAGCCGCACACAGCAGCTTGACCACGGGCGTCGGGCGTCTTCCGCGACACGCGATCGTAGCCAAAAGTATGCTGCGACTCCGTTCGCCTGTCGACGTATCCGATCGAATCCTTTCGGCTGGCATCGACATGCTGCCGGACGCGGTCGGCTATCGCCGCATCCGTTCGTGTCCTTTCCGATTCGATCAGTGCGAGCCGTTTGGTGGAAATCATCCTTCACACTACACAGGATAACCAAAGAAAACATGTAACAAACGCCATAATGAACTAAATAATTGAATTTTTACATCGTCCGGTATAAGTATGGGACTGTCTCGCGTGTCGTGTTTCTCATAGAACCATTCCGGGAGCGACGATCGAGATTTGATATAGTAGTGCCACTGCTTTCTTCCTAATTCCACTATCAGAACGGAGTACGGCCCTTTGAAATGTAACTGTAAAATAAAAGGACACCAAAACATGTTAAAAACTTATGCAATAAAAAGGGGTTTGTAAGAATTGTAGAAACTACAAAGCGCTGCGTCGTTCTGTAGTTTCTTCCTACCACCATGGAAATAGGGGAGAGTTTATATTTTTATTAGAATATAGAATACAACATGGCGCGGTTTGAAATAATCTCAATTATTTAGGTAAGTACTGAACTTACCGCTATGGATGGACTATTATCGTAAAAGTGAGAATTATCCGTTATGTATGCATCTGGTTCAATGATGGATGATAAACTGAAAAGAAAAAATAAATGAAAAGAGTAGAATCTAGGGCACAACGTTATTAATAGACGTAGATCGATTAATAATGTTAAACGACATCAATGGTCGAGTAAGTGTGGTAACACCTTTACTTTTGCAACGCCAATATTTGACGTAATATTGTACGGACGCCAGCATATCAAGTTACTACAATCTGTCAGATTTCTTTAATAGATTTTCGACTTTATTGCTAAAGCTTAAGGTTCAAGGTTGATTGGGAAAATCTGACAGTTTCGGGTAGGTTGACCTGCTGGCGTCTGTACATACGCCCAGCATATCTTTCAAGTGGCGTTATGGAGAACCATTGCCATGACAGGAAACTAAAGTAAAAAGTATACTTACGCAAACTTGTTAATCAATGTCATAAAATCCTTCTTGGCGTCACTTAATGCCCTATGAACCCAATCAGTAGAGCTTTGTCGTTCCGGGTTATCTTTCTTTACTCTTACCGCGGGACGTCGTCGTCGTCGACTTGTGCTGGAATACAAAATATAATCAAGCACTTTGTATTGTCACCTGCGCTTATCAAACAGCCGAGGCTACAACGCTACAAGTTCATTCAGCGCGTGGCCAAAATCGAAACTAACGCCGTCATCTTGATTTTTCAATGCTATGTCAACTACGGGGGGCGTTGTTAGCATTGAAAAATCAAGATGTCAATGTTATTCAGGCGCCAAAAATCCTTGTAGAGCACCAACACCATAGACTACTATTAAATACTAGACCAACACTGACCAAGTACTTGTATGATAGAGGTCAGTGTCGTCCAAAGAGTAAAGTAACTATATAGGAAGTGTCGTCAGTCACGGTTCCCAACTTAGCTTAGGGGTTTTCCCCCCAGATTTAGGGGGTAAATAAGTGAGATGGGATTTTTTTAGGGGTCTGAAATTTTTTGGGGTATTTTCAGGGATTTTTTGACTCTTTAATATTTTTAAATCTCTATTGGTTAACCGACTAGAGGAAAAATAGGTAGGTACCTAGGTTAGGGTACCTACCTACTGCTGTGCAGTATTTTTGGCAAACCTTCAGCCAAACATTTAAGTAGGGTACCTACCGAGACCCACTAAAGCATCTAAAGTAACAACTTGAATAATACCTTGTTGAATGCACTGACCTCTATAATACATGTATTAGAGAGGTCAGTAGTTGAATGGCTTTCCTTACATTAGACAGGATAAACGAGAGCTGTTGGTCCCGGCTGTCATTCGTGGATCTTTCTTTGACAGTCGTTACGTCGTCAGAAGCCCGAAAGTCTGACAAGACAACTAGTCTTACCAAGAGGTATCGTATTACCCAGTAACTGGGTTGTGGAGGTCAGATTTATAAACATTTGTTTTTTTATAAAATTACAAGTTAAAATCTTGCTATTACAAGCAAGTACACAATATTATCATGAAAGATGATATCTATGATAATATACTAACTTGCTACATACTCTTATCATTTCGTAAACAAAATGTGGTCACAATAAAATAAAACACAAAAAGAATTCCTTCGAGCCGGATTTGAACCAGCGACCTATGGATGACAATTGAAACCAGCTACAGTCCACCGCTCTACCAACTGAGCTATCGAAGGTTCGAGAGAGACGATGAAATAGCTGTTCGTATTCTGCAGAAGGAATTAAAATTATTCTGAGAGTGAATGGTGCTCCAATTTCGTAATTTCTTATGCTGAGAATATTGCCAAAATCTTTGCTATGTTACCATCTATAAACTCGTAAACAAAACGTCGCGTCGGAGAAAGTATTTTCGATTATTACATCAACCCATTCTACAGGAGCGGGTAGGCAAAATAAACAATGCTATCTGATAAGATTCTTACAAACCACCATTAATGGATGAAAAGTCATTTAATTGCTTTATTTTCGTATGAATGATTTCATACGCATTTTACATTTTCCACAATCTACGAAACATCCAGCTAAACCAATATGTTTACCGGTTCATTTGTTTAAATAAAGAGTAAAAGGTCGACACCAAACAACAGTAAAAATAATAGGTACTTACTTTATAATCGAAGGTTCAATGTATTGAAAAAACTCTTCTAATTCAGCCGTATTTCCCAGCCTTAATTTCGGAGCCATCCAACCATCACCACTTAAAATTGAAACCCATAACGGGTCTCCCCTATTAACATATTCAGACAGAACACTAACAGACTCAATACTTTTAGGCTGTAAACCATTTTCTTCGTCATAAGAGTTGGAATTAAAAAGTTTCGCCGAAGAATTTAAAATTAGAACTAATAATGTTAATAAACGCAACATGGCTTGGCTATGGTTTCCTAATAAGTGTAAATAATACGGTAAATAATGAACTAATTTTGTGAAATAATTGAACAAAACGTTAACTGCGTAATTTTTATTTCAGCTGAGTAAATAAGTTAGTTGTAATAGGTATTAAAAGGTTGTTTTAAACGACAAAGTATTCTGCAAGCATTTGAATAAATGTTGCAAAATGTGTACCTATTTAAAAACAATATGAAGTTTTAATAGGTTTGTGTCTCGATATTTAGAATTTCAGCAGACGCCAGCACATCAAGCTAGTACAATGTCTAATTTCTCTTTAATAGATTTTCAACTTTATCGCTAAAGCCTAGGGTTAAAAAATGATTGGGATAATTTGACAGTTTCGGTTAGCTTGATGTGCTGTACAATGGCTGTACATAGATAAAAAATTAGTTTTAAAGAGTCGACAGCATTTTATTATCAATCGTTGAATAAAGGTATATATATTCCTTGAAATAAAAAGTTTGTTAAAAATTAAAAAATATCAATTTATTACAATTATGTATAAGTATTTATAATCCTCCAACGTATAATAACATGAAAATATCAGTTTATTATAGTTACATTATTATTACTTACTACAAAAGTTTTCACTGCTGAAAGTAACTGCATGCTACATTAATTTTTGTAAAAAAAAAGGTTTTTTTATTTTTATTTATTTATTTGGCATATTTATGCTGAGCTTACATCATAAAACACGCTTAAACACTAATATTTAAGATGTGGACTATGTATATAATTTTTAAATAAATAATTATTGTACTCTTGATCATTTTGATATAAAAAATAATATACACTCAACAATGAAAATCGTAAGCGCGGCGTCGTCGCCTAGCCGTAGCCGAGTCGACGTATCGCCTATCGGAGTTTCTGATCCGGTGCCGATCCCTTTCCGATTTGATACGTGTGTTATGACCTTTACACGCTACTTTTATAGGTATGACAATTCCATAGGTTTAATTAGTCATTGACATGACATTATTTATTCAGCTATGACGGTTTGATATGGATAGATTATAAAGTATCGAAATTTTTTACGTTTAAATATTGTAAGCAGTATGGTAGGTACATTTCACAATTTATCGACACTTTACAATCTCGCGAGATAAGATTATAAACGAACGGTGTTCACAATCATACGGTGACAGGTATATTAGCTGTCATTTTGGTATAGCAAATAATTAATAATAATCGGAGTTTAGTAGCTTGCACGAAGTTATGACGTCATACTTTCGTAAAAAAGGACAATGTTCAAAAGTTTGACAGACGGAAGTTTTTCATACACTTTAAACATGGCAAATACAATTTTCAATGAATTAATAAGGTACTTAAGAATAATGGATTGGTAGGTACTTGTTTCTTATCAGCGGGGTAATTGTGTAACACACTAACAGTAGGAATGGCTTTCAATTATGACAGTTCAACAACATTCATTGTACAATTTACGTAGTTGAGCAGACGAATTTTTCGAACATTTATGAAGTAATATCCTTCAAAATGATTGTGATTTTGATTGATAGTGTGTTACGCAATTACGGTCCTGTATTCGTTGTTTGGGTTACTTGCTTGAAAGTTGCCTAACAAGAAGAGTTCCTTGTTAGACAACTTTCAAGCAAGTTTTGATGCCTATCACTGGCTAATTGAACAAATTCTTCCATGCAAGTTTTTTGCACAATAAAGCCCAGTTTGACGATTATGGAATGTAGAAAATATCACTTTAGGTAGTGGCAAATAAGTACAGTAATGCCTTGGCAAACTGTATGATCTCCGAGCCTCCTAGCTTGGACTCGCCGTAGACACGATCCACGAATGTGATTGGCACTTCTCCGATTGTGTACTCCAGTTGTCTTGCCCTTGAAAAGTGGAAAAAACTTTTAGTTATTTTAAATTAGTGAAACATTACTTCATTATTATTATTTAATTAGTTTTTTCTTGGAACATTAGGGAAAGATGACATTTAAATAAAGAAATAAATATCCATTTGATAAGTATGTTGAGGAAATTGAACACTTACAGCTTATAATTAAATAGTAAACTCAAAAAAAAAAGAGTTAATAAATCCACATTTTATGACAAGTTTTAATTTCACATTTGAATAGAGAATACAAAAAAGTAATTTAAAAAAATTCAACTGACTTCAAAAAGAAATTAACTCAAAATTATGAAATAACTTTAATTTCGGAAGTCGGTGTCTTGGGATCTGTATTTTAGTTTTATGCCACCGACTTCCGAAATTAAAGTTATTTCATAATTGGTCATATTTATTTAATACTTTAAGCACACAAATGTACTTAATGCAATAGGCGTTTTCTACCAGTAAATAGGTCATAATGCCTCATTTTAGTAACATTTATGTACGATGACTGTTTTTAATGTACCTACAAGTGAATATATTATTATGAGGAATGGAACGCAACGCATGAGAGAGAGAAGGAACGACTGTGAGAGGGAGTAGAGGAGAGTAATGGCGGGAAGGGAACGTTACGTCAGCGTGAGTCATACGGTGTACAGGAAAAGTCGCTAAGATTTACCATTTTATCAATATCACATCAGTAAAGTATTAAACCACAGTAATGTTTATTTAAGCATTTTACTTGCCCCACACTCCCACATTCTACATTTAGGTGTTGCCTAAAGAGAGTGAGAGCAGTGGTGGCCAAGTGGTGACGGCCGCGACTTACGAGTTGTAGATCGTAGGTTCGAACCCAGACCGGCGCTTTACTTTGTGTAAATTATTATATCATCACCACTGCTCTCAAAACGGTGAAGGAAAACATCGTGAGGGAACCGGCATGTCCTAGAACCAAAAATTCGAAGACATGTGACATCTACCAACCCGCACTGGGCCCGCGTGGTGGATTACGGCCCACTTCCTCTAACAGAGAGGAGGCCTGTATCCCAGCAGTGGGAACATTATAGGCTGATTATGATGATTATGTAAAGATAGTGACAAGAGCAAGTCTTACCTAATTATCATTTCCATTTGAAAGACATAGCCTTTGGACACACAGCTGTCTATCAACTTCTGAAGCACATCTTTTTTGTATAACCTGAAAATACAAACATTAAAATATATATAAATTATTTAAGAGGCCCCTCCATGCCTTGGAAAGCACGCTAAGCCATTGGTCCCGGTTGTCATTTGTGGCTCTTTGACTGTTGTTACAGGTAGAAGCCCGAAAGTCTGACAACTAGTCTTACCAAGGGATATTGTATTACCCAGTAATTGGGTTGTGGAGGTCAGGTAGGCAGACGCCCCATGTAAAATACTGGTATTCAGCTGCATCCGGTTAGACTGGAAACCGACTCCAACATAGTTGGAAAAAGGCTAGGCAGATGATGCTGATTTAAACTTAAATGAAAACATCAGAGATGCCAAGCTGTTCCACTTCTCAAAGGACTTGGAGAAACATTAATTGGACTTGATGGCCCACTTTCAGTGACTGGAGAAGCATCAGAAGAAGAAGAATTAAAAACTCCAGAATCCAAAACCAAAGATTAAAAATAATTTCAGGGATGAAATAAAGAAGATGAATTACTTTGTTTTTTTTATGTTGGTGTAAACAGATAGCCCAAGCTGAGTATTTTACCATAGTTTTTAATCCATACTAATATTATAAATTCGAAAGTAACTCTGTCTGTCTGTCTGTATGTTACCTTTTCACGCCTAAACCACTAAACGGATTTCGATAAAATTTGGCAGAGAGATAGATTGCATCCTGGAGAAGGACATAATATAGTTTTTATCGACAAACCTCGCGGCCGAAGCCGCCGGCGGAAGCTACTTCTACATAAAAAATCTGAGGTAGACTGTAATTTATTGAGACTGTGGATGTGTTAGTTTTGACACAACTTAAATTAAATACAAATATTGATTAAAATAATTGAGTTGAGCTACACAATAACTGACAAATGCTTGCAGTGACTGGACAGGTCCACTCAAATCTGTGTGGTTAGACTATTTGGTCATAGTCCTTATGTGATCTGACCAAGATTATGTCTGGAATTTAAAAGATATTTTGACCACTGCGTTTGTTTAGTTATTTCTTCTCAGGGGCAGTCAGATTGGAAATGTCAACTACATCTAGCTTATGTATATTTTTTGAAATATGTGTAAAAGTGATTCCCCTAGCGTATTTACAGAATCTGAATGAATTAATGCTTTATTTGCCAGAATATAGGTACAGTCAACAGCAAAAGTAAATGATCAAAATCAGAAATTCAGTACTAATTAACGGAGTTCGCGTCAGAACTGTGTGGCGTCAAAGTGATTCTAAAGTATGTGATTGTAAATTATACCAAACATTTACTACTAGTACAGCTGCCATATATTCGTGATCAGTTTTGACTCCTATTGAATTTCTGATTTTGATCATCTACTTTTGCTTTTCACTGTACATCGTTTCACTATAATTATTCGACTTTCTAGTCGTACAAATTTTTAAGTGACATTGTAACAATAACAGAGGGTTTCATTGAACAATATTTCGAGAATAAGAACTACTTTCCTTTTAAGACATAACCTGAAGACTGATACAATAGTCAAAATAAATAAGTCATACCTAAAAGAACCCGTGAGGTCCGAAGCCCCAGGCCTCAATAACATCTGCGTCACAAAGTTTGCTGTGCGGGAGATTAGCTTCCGTTTGAAGTCCCATCCGTAAACACCACCTCCGTCCTTGTAACGCGTCCCTGACACCACATCAAAGTCATGTTCCCGTTGCAGTTCTATGAAGCTAGGGATGAACTTTGGCTGCAAATAAGAAAACTTGTGTAAAATAATCAAATTATAGTGTACACATAATCTGCATTCGCGATTTATTTGCCAAATATGTAAACAAATATGAGTATATGGAAAAATAACTTTAAATCCTACACAATAAAGTTCAGTTTACGCTACAACTATTATAACTTTTATAACTTTTTCAATAGTGCTAGTCACTCTGAAATCAACTTAATTTGCATTAAAATAAAGTTGATATTTGTTTAACTTGAAATAATATTAATTTGAAACATAAGTTTGAATATACTTTACATAAACTCGCACTTTTGTCCCATGGGAGTAAGCAGAAACTACAGAATGCCACCTGCTATCATCTCTGCTATCATCCTACTTACTATAAGGACTTTTGGATCACTACAAAACGTTTTCTTCTTTATTTTTAAGTCAAGTGCTCTATTGTAGGCGTTTCAGCAATCACCCACTTTTATACATTTATAATATCAGGTCTGTTTTTAGCATTTTTGAAGTGTTATACAACATTTCAATTTATATAAAAATTTATTTATTTTGTACTTACATGATGGCTTAGATCAGCATCCATTATTATGATGAAGTTGCCGGTCGCATGTTTGATACCATGCATGTAAGCGGTGCCTAAGCCCAGTTTTTTCTCCCTAGGGCGAAGCACTATCTTATTCGAACCGTATAATTTCTGCAGTTGTTTGGCGATGTCCTGAGTACCATCGGGACTTCCATCATCAATTACAATCACTTCATAATCGTATCCACTGCGAAAGTAAGTGAGAATTTACGTAAAATACGTGTATCAAACACCGACCTTTCGTTTCAAAATTAAGTGTGAAATAAGGTGTAGGTACCTTACCTGTTATCCAGAAACTTGACTATAAGCCATATTATGATAGGTAAGTTTTCTCTTTCATTGTAAGTAGGCAATAAAATGGAATATTTATCACTTTTCGTGATCTCCGAATCTGAAGCCGTGGCCGCCATGCTGTCAAATGTCATATCATTGATTATAATGTCAAAACAAATTGAGACGCACCATGGACGTAATATATAGCACAGACTACAATAAAATGTTGAGACGTAAAAATGTCGCGTATTTAATTTTGTAAATTACAGATAATAATAATACTGCGTGACTACTTAATGATTTAAAAGTTGTACCCACTTGGGAATAATCAAAGAAACCAAAATGTTCAATACCAGATGATTACGCATTCGCATTGACTTGATTTTATCAGTTTTACAGATTTACTCGGCCAATATTACGTCCATGGTCATAATAAGCCGATGTCGACTTTATACAAGTAAATCCTAGAGTATATAAGTTCCTTCTTTGCGTAATTGAAGCGTGTACATACAATACAGCATCATATTGTAGTCTTTGGTGTACACTTACAGGTGACATATTCTTGTTTCCAGAATTAACGTTTTGATTTATTACGACAATACTAAAATACTAATATTATTGTATATAATTTTTTGGTATTACTTTTACTCCGTCTGCATAAAACGAAACACAAAACTACAAAAGTGACACTGACAGTCTGACAGTGTCATAATAATATTGTCAAAATGTCAACAAAAGTAGCAGTCGTCGCGAAACTCGAAAGTGGTGCTCAGAGTTTACGAAACCAATAGAAAATAATATCTCTCTCTCTACAAGAGTTTGCAACCAATTTATAACATTCTAAATATTTAAACAACGCAAGACAATTCGTTGCCAATTCATAATAATCCTAAAGTTTACCGTAATAAATAATATTGCATCGAAATCTTCCGCAATGTTTCGAAAGTGAAATCCACACAAAAACATAGTAAATTCCAAAGAAAATGGGGAAAACAAGTAAAGTCGTCATATGTGGGATGAAAGGGGTAGGCAAAACTGCAGTATTAGAACAGCTTATATACGGAAATGTGAATTTAAAGTCATGTTTTTACCCAACGATTGAGGATATTTATGTGGCTAATATAGAGACGGATAGAGGGACGAAAGAGAGAGTTTGTTTCTATGATACGGCGGGACTGGAGCCCCCGCTTACAGGCGAGTTCAAAGGTTTAGTCTAGTTTGATTTGTTTTTGCTTGAGTGCTTGTACAGGCCGGCTGGCACTGCTTGGAAATTGGCATTTTACTTTTTTCTTCATGCTTGTCTATGGGTAAGATGCTGGTGAGTGTTCCATTTTTAAACATTCAATGTGTACATAATATAAAAATAAAAAAGAAAGCATACCTGCAATGCAGCAGAAGGACTTTGTCCATAAGTTACTTTCTGTCCCACTTTTCCTCAGATTTTGCAATAGTTGTCCATTATGTTTTACAAACAAGGTCATTTGGCTAATACTTAAATAGCCATTACTTCACTGCAACTATTTTTAACTGCTAGAGAATCATTGACTTGTCTAATGGATTTATTATTAATTAGTGGGGTTGGAAATGATTGTGTTCAATCCACTTTAGCACAATAATCATTTTTAATTTGTTTAAGTTGCTATTCAAAATTAACCATGCACAAGAGCCTTAACAAGCACAGCAAAAATTGCACTTAGTTATCCCATACCCAATCTTTGAGGAAGGCTATATAGGTCATTATAGGTATTAACATCACGCTAAGACCCTTAGGAGCCGAGCAAAAACACAATAATAGGGTGATGCGATGCAACGGGGTGGGTCGGAGGAACAAAAAATTTCACGCGGACGATGTCGCGGGCAGAACCTAGTGTAATCTTAAAAATACATGTATGTAAACTCAGTTAACTGAATTCAAAACTGCAGGAATCCTAGTTTACATAATTCAAAACCCTGTAGGAGGATTGTCAATGACTGGTCTGGAATCAATGGTCCTGTGTACCCTGCATTCATAGTAGTACCTCATCAGGGAGAGGCCTATATCTGGCAGCTGACATCCTTTATGAAAATGACCTGTCCAATCAATGATATTATAAGTTAAGAGGTAGATAGGTTACCAACCCATTTGATCTTCAAAAACGCTACAATATTAATTCTATTGATGATTCGTGGAAATAGGACGGCGTATCGTAATTATCGGGAGCGAAAAAGAGACTAGATGAAGAAAACTTGGCTAACTAGCCAAGTTTTGACGAACAAGCTACAGCCCGATTCAAACTTTGTGGTGGCTCAGAAAGTCGGAACATGAGGCGAGTCGCTGCGCAGTAACAAATTCACGTGTCAGCGGGGGTGAGGGGTGAGGTACTGCGCAGCGAGTAGCGCACTTCAGACTCTTCACTCTTCAGAGCCGCCATAAACTTTGAACCGGGCTGTACAAAGATATTTTGGCGCCTGAGTGACATTGACAGGGGCGCCACCCTGTCACTGTCAATGTCATTGCTGTCAACATTTTGTAAAATTCTCACATATAATGTTATGACAAAACAAGATGGCGACGGCAACTAGCTTCACATTTTTCTGACTGACCTACTTCTTGACAATTCAAAAGTGCATGTAAAATGGTTTAATTGAAATAAATGCTTTGGGTTTGAGTTTGAGTTTGACAAGATGGCGACGTTAGTTCCAATTTTGGCCACGCGCCTCAGTAACCTTGAGGCGTTTGTCGTTCTTTTAATTATAATATCACTGTGTCCACCCTTCTTACCTCAACCTACTATCTCATCCCTCATTCGCAGGTCCACCACAATCCCCCACGATGCAGCTGACAGCCAACCAAGTCCTCCAGCGTCATTACCTTGGCTTCGCTGAAGGGTTTGTCATGGTCTACGACACCACCAGGCCAGAGTCATTGGATGTCCTTATGTATTTGAAGAAGGATATTGACAGGAATAAGGATAAGAAAGAGGTACTTATTATTATTTTTATTATGGTTCATCAATCAACTCAGCCTATCGTAGTCCACTGCTGGACATATGCCTCTCCTAGGCTGCGCCACAACACCCTGTCCTTCGCCTTCCGCATCCAGTCTGCTGTCCCAGCCACCTTCTTAACGTCGCGACGTTAAGAAGGTGGCCCCCCAGCTAAATGGGGGCGTCCCCACTACGCTTGCCGATACGCGGTCTCCACTCTAGGACCCGTCTGCTCCACCGGCCATTGGTCTTTCGACAAATATGTTTCATAGCTGTTAAAAACTATGGGGGGCTCGTGGCTAAATAATAACAGCCGCACGGGTCGTTCTTCAACGTACAGTAACACTCTTGCTGAGGTCGGTCCGTAAATGAGTAAGCATCCATTACATATTGACACCCATCCGTGCCTCGAAAAGTTCGTGAAACCCCGGCTACATTATGGCTAGCCGTGTTGAATAACGTATGGCGGCGAATACATTCCGGCGGTTTTTTATTCAGCTGCATTCAATCCGGGTAATCGTTGAACCGCCGCATTTCAAAACGTCCCTGTTTTTGATAACGGCTAACCGTAATGTAATATCGCGGATTATACAATCCGACATATTACATTACGAGAGCAGTGGTGGCCAAGTGGTAACGGCCGCGACTTACGAGTTGTAGGTCGTAGGTTCGAACCCAGACAGGCGCTTTACTTTGTGTAAATTATTTCATCACCACTGCTCTCAAAACGGTGAAGGAAAACATCGTGAGGAAACCGGCATGTCCTAGAACTAGAAATTCGAAAACATGTGACATCTGCCAATCCGCACTGGGCCCGCGTGGTGGATTACGGCCCACTCCCTCTCACCGAGAGGAGGCCAGTGTCCCAGCAGTGGGAACATTATAGGCTGATTATGGTTATACAATCCGACTGCGACATACTTGTTTGTTACGGTCGCGAATAAAAAACCGTGAGATATTATGAATTTCGCATACAAGTAAAATTAATATTAATATTTGAGTCTCGGCGGAAGTAATATCACTATTCTGATGCCTCCTTCGATAAAAACACACAAATGACGCATTATTGATTAAACTAACAGGGTTTTTTAATTACTAGGAAATACGATTAACTATCTTTTATTTTAAGTAACTACCTAGTAGGTTATAATAAAAATATTATGTTAAGCGGAAGTTTTAGAATTACCTACTCAAAACAAAAAAAAACATATTCTATGTTTTAAGAAAGAATAATGGCTTCTTCTAAGCTATCGTATAAAAACATGTTAAAGAGCCTGCAAAAAAAAACTCACTAAGTAATGAGCTAATGAGGTCTGAATCATCTCATCATTCATTAGGCGGAGGCCCCCTTACTTAGTGAGTTTAGAATGATGGTATGATGGTGATATTTAAAATAATACCATCATTCGGTCACTTCTAAAACAACTACTGGAAACGTACATACATACATACATAATCAGCCTATAATGTTCCCACTGCTGGGACACAGGCCTTCTCTCTGTGAGAGGGAGTGGGCCGTTATCCACCACTCGGGCCCAGTGCGGGTTGGCAGATGTCACATGTCTTCGAATTTTTGGTTCTAGGACATGCCGGTTTCCTCACGATGTTTAAACGTAAAAGGTTTAAATTAACTTTCAATCAATCAACTCAGTCTATTGCAGTCCACTGCTGGACATAGACCTCTCCTAGGCTGCGCCACAACACTTTGTCTTCCGCCTTTCGCATCCAGTCTGTCCCAGCTACCTTCTCTAGGTCGTCGGTTCATATAGCTGGGGGGCGTCCCACACTACGCTTGCTGATACGCGGTCTCCACTCTAGGACCCGACTGCTCCACCGGCGATCGGTCCTTCGACAAACATGGTCAGCCCACTGCCACTTCAGTTTGCTTACTCTGCCAGTTATCTCGGTAAATCCGGTTCTTTTCCGGATAATTTCATTCCTGATTTAATCCTAAATAACTTTACCTAGGTACTGCCAACAACTATACGAAGTAGGTTCCCGCCAGATTGGTCTAAACAGTGCGTGTGAAGCTAAACTAAATAAATATTCCTATCATAATAATTCGTTAATGATGACAGGCAGACACATACAAAGTCACGAAGGGCGTCCCCTGCGGCCATGACCATGAGCTCAGCACGCTAAATGACGACAAATGCTAGCTAACCACGCGAAATTATTTAATTAAACGAATAGCTCAGCTGATGAAATGGGCATGAATCTTTCATTGTGGTCAAGGTTTCTTTTATTGGACAAATTCGTTGGTGTTTGCGCTACATATGTACATACATACATAATCAGCCTATAATGTTCCCACTGCTGGGACACAGGCCTCCTCTCTATGAGAGGGAGTGGGCCGTAATCCACCACGCGGACCCAGTGCGGTTTGGTAGATGTCACATGTCTTCGAATGTTTGGTTCTAGGACATGCCGGATTCCTCACGATGTTTTCCTTCACCGTTTTGAGAGTTTGCGCTAAGGGGTGCATCATTTATAGCCTCCTTGACGCACGATACTTAGGTATACGTACAATACATACATGGTGTAAAAAGAGCCATCACAAACCCGTCATCTACGCGTTCTGTTGTAACATTGTACAAGTTCACACTTACACTCGTTAGAATAATATGTATGCGCGTCTGGCGGACCCAGAATAAGCTACCAATTTTTTATTTGCTAGTAGGTATTGCCATGACACGAGCTACGTTGATACCATATAATATGTGATATGTGTACTTATATTGGGAGAAAACCTACCTTTCCTTACTCATATCTGTAGGGGAAGGTGGGGTAAGACGGGGACCTTAAGGTATTTCATGAATAAAACTCTTTTTTTTTATTGTACATTGTAAGAACTTTTATTAAGAAAATAATCAGTCTTTCTTCCTTTAAATTCTAATCAGTTAAAACAAAAAAATAAATTTTTTCTTATTAGAAATATTATCTAAAAAAAAAACTAATTTGACCCATCTTGCCCCACCTACAGGGCAAGACGGTGTACCCCCTTGGGTAAGACGGGGTATAGAATGTTTAATCATCGTTATCTTCACAAACCGGGCAGATATGGACAACTTCGTCATCGATATCTTCCACTCCTGCACAGCCACAATGCGCTCACTTACCGCAAATCTGACAAGTGATCCATCCTTCAGTAGACTCGGAATACAAGCCCTGGCAGTACAGAAATTCTGTATCTTCGTCCTCAGAACTCTCAGATCCTTCATCAGCTCCCGTGGTTCGTTTAATCTCAAATTATTTGCTTTTTTCAGTTTATTTTTATTTCTTACCTTTGGTTTCAGACAGTTTCGATGTGTTACTATTTTGTCTTTCCTCTAACTCATACCCCGTCTTACCCGCAAGTAGGTACCCCATCTTTCCCAAACTGGACTTCCAAATTGTGTTATTTTTTTGAGGTTATAAATCGAAGCAAATCGGGAACGAGTTAATGTAATTATAATAGTAAAATAAACAAATATCAATAAAAAAATATGCGATTCATCTTGTACACCATATATCTTGAACAGTCACGCACTTTATATGCGTCAATAATTAGATCTAACCCCATAAAATTGATAAAAATCCTTATAAAATCCCAATGTGCAAACTTTCGACCAAACTATTTGTGCTACTATCAACTTCAGCTAAATACCGTTACATAGCGTTAGAAGAACATTTCTAGCTACATTGTATCATCAGTTTTGTTACGGTCCCCATCTTACCTCGCTACCCCGTCTTACCCCACCTTCCCCTACGGTTGAAATGATGAGCTATAGACAGCATCAGCCAGCTTACCAATCTTTATAACAATATATTCTCATTTTACAGGTTGTAATGCTAGTCATCGGCAACCGCACAGGGCCTGATGATGTCAACAGCTTAGAAAACACATGCTCCAAAGCGTCAAACTGGTGCGCGCGGGAAAAGATCCGCCATTTTGAAGTCTCCGCCATGGACCGCCCGTCTTTATACGAACCATTCATATTCATGACTTCTAGACTCAATCCCGTACAGAACAAAACAGCTTTCCCACAATTAAGTACGCTTAGCAAGCTGACCCAGAAGAACAATAAAAGCGAAGCCATGTAACGGTACGTCTTTAGTCTATGCCCTTTTTGCTATCAACCGTGAAGGTTGATTGTGTTGTCTGTGGTTGGAAGTGAGCTGTCAAAATTTTGGCGCGAAGTTAAATGGTGCTTGTAGTTTTTTTTCTAATCGTCTTTAATAGAAATCGTAGCTGTTTGTGCTTTTCTAAACCATGTTGTTGATGTGTAGCCATTTTGGTGAACGTAAATATACGGTATCGCTTGAGCTGTGTTTTCCTAGGCGAAGGCGAAGTGCACTTCGCGCACTCTCTGTTGTACAGCGAGACGTTGAGCGGTGTGCGAAAGAGAGCGTGCGAAGTGTAGTTCGCGCTATCGCGACAATTTCGCCGTAGCATTAGGAAACCAAAGCTTTACAATTTTTGTAATAAGTATCAAATTATGGGAACATTTACGGCGTCTCATAGGTCACAAACGTGTACTTTAAAAAAAGCTATGTCATATTTCAAAATTCTATATTTAGTAATTTACTAAATTACTTGATACAACTGCTCTCTCCCTCTCTCTATTGGCTATTTGGCTTGCTTAAGATATTAATTATGAAATTATTATAAATAAAAGGATTTGAAATGCATAATTTTGACAGCTTACGAAAGAGAGTTTGGCAAATTACGTAGAAATGCTCTTTGAATATCTAGAAATGTTTGTTTTATTTGTTTTGGAATTTATTCATTAATATTATTGGAATTAATTTGGTCCCGTTAGGACCAAATCCATTTTAAACACGTCAACACCGGCTGTTGCTGAAAATTAGAGCTGAGGCTCTGTCTCGGACGGATGAGGGTCACAGCATTATGCTGAGCAATGGCCATTTTGCGTAGATTTGACGTATATTTTCCCCCAACTTGTTCTTATTTGTGTTTTTTCTTTGCGTCTTATTTTTACCGCAAATAAACATAATCTTTTTTTTTTTCTTAAAATATTTTCATAATTTTTATTTTTAAAGTCACTGAAACGAAAATGCGTATTTCGTTTCAGTGACTTTAAAAATGAAAATGAAAATTAAATTAAAAAAACAAAAAGTAAAAATCAATATCTTGGGATATTCAAAGAGTATTACATTGGCTCATCAATTCATTGGATATTGTTTACTTAATTTTAATGTGTGTTAGTAAAATTTTGTTTTTATTTAAAAAAAAAATATTTAAAAATATGTGAACTATTACTAAAAATCGTAGAGAAGTAAAAAGGAGATAAAATCACGCGGTAGTCATGCTATGCGTGCTGGACAACAAACTTTTGTACTTATTTAGGCAAAACTATGTCATTAAAAAATTACCAATGTTATCTACACACAATACTGTACAACACCATAATATTATAAACAATTGTAGTACGGTTGATGTTAACAATGACCGGCTAATATCAGTATTACCCAGTTAGTGGGTAGCGCCAGCATCATGGTGTATTCTGGTACCTAAATGGGTGGCAATAATGCTGATACCTATTTTAGACATTGGTTTATTTATAAACGTTGCTTAAAGTTAAGTAATGATTAGCGACCGCTTAACCATACATTTTTGACGTTTAAATTAAACATCTCTTCACTTTATGAAATTTTTATAAATAAATCCTATTAGCATTGAAGTGGCCAATTTAAACATTGACCGGGTGGAAGTAGCCAAATATGTGGTTATAATAATAGAAGAATTTAATGTACTTACGACCTTATGTATTATTAAAGAAATCTCATTAGTTTTTAACTTTAGATTTTAGTTACGCCAATTTTAAAGTAAAGAAAAGTGACAGATGAGGAACAAAACCCTGCGTAAACTTTTTTTTTATAAATAAATTTGAATACAATTCTATAGAATGGCCCATAGTTCGTCATAGCACACTCCTTATGGAAATATAAATAATTAAATGCATTTCATGTGCAAGATCTGCCTTCTCTGGTCTAGCTTTTTAATTTCCGAAATTATACTTTAATTTATATTAAACCAATATGTATTTTATTAAATTATATTTTAGCCAAAACCTCTTTAAGACACCTTTCCCACCACCTACGTGGAAGCGACTAGCCATCATCGATTATCTCGCTCACGAAACGTACAAAACATTATAGATCTCGTATAAGTAAAGGAGATACAATTATATTAATAATTGATTACTGACCGCCGCGAGTACCTTGGTCGTAGCAAAATCAAGCTTAAAAAATTAAAAGTCATTTATTCAAATTAGGCTTCATCAGCACTTTTCTAACGTCAAAATTACTAAAGACAGCCCCCCAAAACGCCCGCCCTTCACCAGTTCCTAGTGCTTTCGCTGGGAAGAAGAAGTGGCGCAACAAACTCGCCAGCAGCATAGCTGTCTGTTCAAAGAGAGAACTCGCTCAGCGACGCTCGCTTGACGGGCAGAGAACACTTGCTGAAAGACTCACGCTTAGTACAGACGCCAGCTCATCAAGCTCCCCGAAACTGTAAAATTTTCCCAATCACCTTCGAACCTTATGCTTTAGCGTTACAGTTGAAAATCTATTAAAGAAATTTGACAGATTGTAGTAACTTGATGTGCTCGCGTCTGTACATACGCATACCGGCGAGTAATCGATCGTCGCCGCGCGCACTCGCTGCTCCTTGGTTGCCAACTCGTTTTTAGTTGGTAGCTCTACTCGCTTCTCGCAGTGGGACAGGTGTCTATACCTCTAAAGTCAAAATGGCTACCTATATTTCAAGCCTAAAACGGCGATCTCTAGTACAACTAAAGTAGGCTTTCGCCCCAATTTAAATTATTTTTTATGTACTTAAATGAAGTTTTATATCATAAACATCATGTCATTGGAATGAAAACTTAGATAGGGGGCATAGATTTTTATAAAAAAATGTACTAAATTAACAAATTAAGTAAGCTAGGTACTTAGTATCGAAAAATATTAGATTTTAAGAATTTAGTGCAATATTTTTTAATGAAATGTCGAAAATCAAAAAAATCAAATGTTTAAATTGACTTTCAGTATCGTCAGAGCACTTTTCAAAATGTATTTTTAAATGATATCTTATTATTGTATATTTCTTCAGTTTTATTGAAGTTTTTAAAAAAGAAATTATATAAATTAATTACGTACGTACTCATGAACTTATTTCATCAAATGAATTTATATAAAAATAAATTTAAGGGCAACATGTATTATTATTTGTATTTTTCAATTTTATGTAGCGTATCTCATTATGTATTTATAAGTATTTAAAAATGTACTTAATTTGTAATAGAACACTATGTATAATGATTATGAAGCTTTCCAGTTATATGAATTATAAATTGTAAATTATTACGAAAATGTATTTAGACTAATCTACCTGTAATTGTATATTTTAAATTATAAACTTTTATCGACTTTTTTGAATCTCTTAGTTAAAATTTTTGTTAAAATAAGTTATAATTTTACCGGAATTAGTTCCATTGAAATTAAAGTTTTAGCCCTCGTGCCCATGGGCATATTTTTCCCACGACGTTTTTATTTACCGCGCACTGGATTTTCAACTCTAGGTGTTAAGGGCAGGCCCAAAGGAAAATCTACAATCTTAGATTAGATTTAAACAGTAGTAAATCAAGTTCTAATTGGAAAAAAAGTATATGGCAGGAAACTTCATTATAAATGTGAGGGTCGACCCAGACGAAAACATGATACGATAAAATTTTCTCGATAGAAAACCATCACAAAGTGAATCTCTCTAATTTTCAACTAATTTGGTTTGCATTCTATTTTGGTGCATATTACTGAACCACAAATTAGACAAATAATAACACTCATTATAACCGAGCGATGACCCAAGCGATTTTTTAAAATAATGTCTATTTTAAAAGATAATCGAATAAAAAGCATTTGGCGCTTACTACATTTTTAATCCGCGAGATACGCTGTCTTCCGTCTCGCGTGACACGAGCTTGAGGCATCAGTTTGTTTCACCAGTCAGTACCCCTCGCTCTGTTGAGACGGGAAGTCTATGACAATTTTCTCCGCGCCTAGCAACCATTATTATTATCGACATTTTGTTGAATAATAAATGGGAAACAAAAAAATACAATGAAAAAGCGAGAACTTAAACACTTGAAGACTA
Organism: Oligia latruncula; assembly: GCA_948474745.1. Lineage (NCBI taxonomy): Eukaryota > Metazoa > Arthropoda > Insecta > Lepidoptera > Noctuidae > Oligia > Oligia latruncula. The sequence goes on from OX419706.1 coordinate 11,247,809, forward strand.
AAATGATTGCTAATTGCCGAAGTCGAAGGTTTGTATTTATATCAAGGTACTTATGCGTATAGTATACGCAAAATAAACAGATAATTTGACCGTTTATTGTTTTCGTGCGAAATTATATAATTTAGCTAGAATTTATTTTTGATAATATGAGTGTTGTCCACGCTTCCTCACTAAAATTAGAAATACGAAAAAATTACAATATCCCTCCCTCTCGACCCGTCTCTTTCTTTGTTTGTTACTTTTTTACAATTAGTCGAGTGAGGTATTACAACAAAGAATATAAGATTGTTCCAAAAACTCGCTTGTTTTAGGTATCAGTTCCCGGAAAAGGATATTAATCGAGTGATCGAGTTTGTTGATGGTTCTATCGGTAGTACCATTGAGGTCGAAAACAATTTTAAACCCGACCTGAGCTACACCGGCAGAAGTATAACAATAAGCAGAACACGACTGTTCTATGCATATACGTTGCCGGCGGCCATACAGGTAACTACGAAGCGAGCGAAGCATGCCAAGCATACCAAGCAGGATATCGAAATTGACGATATTGAACGCATTGCTTAAATCCAATAAGCAAAGAATCGTCAGATTTCCTCCCCATGCCTAAGCGTATGTCATTAGTAACGTTCACTAGGGTACAGTAGCGGTGCTGTGATCAGGATGAAATCCGGATTGGAAAATATTCAGCAGACTATTCTTGCAAAGAAATGCACTAAGCTGATTGTGAACAAGGTGTTCAAGGACTTTGGAGAGGAAAGGCAAGATGGAAGTAGGTCGGTATTCTGAAAAGGAAGCAAGATTAGATTTTTTTGGTAAAGGAGTGATTTTTGGCTCTTTCCACATCGGAAGGAAAGACACCATAGCAGCAGGATATAGCATAGAATAGGAAGGATTTCGTCGAGGACATCCCCGCATCATTTTCCAACTGACATAGTCACTACTAACTGCATTAGACGTGATTCTTAACATCACAATCAGAAAATTTACTAAAAATAAATGGGGGATGGTCCGGAGTTGGAACATTTGAAAGATAGTTTACTGTAGCTGCTTTTAAGGTCCCATTACAGTACAGGTGAAGATGAGAAGTGTTGATTCAGTAAATCAATAATATGTATCTAAGAATCGATTCTTGGCGTGATTTTAATTTCCATGGATTTATGAAATTTCTAGACTTTACCTAGATCTCCGTTTTCAAGTGATGTGTGGTTATGGCGGCGTTGGGAATCTCTACCGGTGGGTATTATTGTTATTGCAGCGATTGCGAGCATCCACAAGGACGGTTTGACGAAGAGGGCCGATACTTCAATTTTGTTCTAGTTTCAGCTTTCTAAAGCATGATGCTTCTAATATCGTCGCAGATGCTTGATTTTTTACTGCATGAATTGAGGGTGAACATCGTATAGCTGATTGTCTATCAGCAGATTGACTTTTTCATCCATTGAATCGACACTGAATAAAGGACCCGACGAAAAATAAATTCAAAAACAATTATTGTGAAGATTATAAGATATTTCTTATCATTGTGTTTGATTTGCTTTTATACCTTTTGGATTTTTATCACCTATTTTATCACTTCTAATTTTTTATGGTGGAATGGAGTATACAGAACTTTTATTTCTCAACATACAAACACAAAATAGGATTGCATTGTATATATTACACAAGTAAAGACATTCTTATCCCTGCACACATAGTATAACACAATAAAGGTACAGTCATAATAAAAGTACATTTTGCGAATTGATGATTTTGTGAAACCGAGAGCGTAGCGCATATTACTATTTTGTCCAAAGAAATGTAAAAATAGAATTAAAAAAAGTCTTTGTTTTCAGGGTTCCGTAGTCAACAAGGAACCCTTATAGTTTCGCCCTGTCCGTCTGTCCGTCCGCAGCTTAGCTCAGAGACTCTTAGTACTAGATAGCGATAATTTGGCATGGATATTATTTATGTCGCATTACTGGATGGCCGAGATGCGATACATCGGGTCTTCTTCACGATCCAACATAGTTTAGATAGGTGTGGGCACTGCAGTGGGTACTCGAACGAAAAGATTATTTGAATTTGAAGTAACTTTAATAAACTAGCGATTAACAACCGAAATGCACACGTGGGTTGGTATTGAGCGTTTGCCTAGTATGTCCGAGGTCGACTGTCGACTGTCGCAACACTCGGTCTCTCCACCAGTCGCTCGCTTGCATTTCCGATCACATGATTTTTCGTTTACAAATCAAATTGTTAGATGGCGCTGTTCGCTATACTGTGGCGCCATCTATCCGATACGACATATATATTAATCACGCCGAGAAAGTGGTAAAAAAAAAAAAAAAAAAAAAAGAAAATGGTACGTTCTCTACACGTAAAGTGGGGATGTTTTTTTTTCTAGTCTACCCCGTGGTGTGGGGTATCATCGTATAGGTCTTTCAAAAATATTGCGGGTTTGTGGAAACAATTTTGCGATTCAGGGATCCGTTTTAATTTTAGTTAGAGTCAAAAACCACCATTTAGCTGACATGGGTTCCCCCCTGCCATCTAAATGGTTGTCTTTGGATATGTGAAAAAATTCATGGTAGTAGTATATAATAACGAAATTAAAAGGAAAACTCACGCACACTCACATCACAGCTAAGTAGGCTTTACAAGTTTACGAATAATAGTCGACCAACTTACATGTATGGGAGAACATGATTTTCAACTATAATGTTAAGTTTGTTCTTGGGTAAATTCATTTCAACTACGGAACTCATCATTGTGCGTGGTCCGACACGCACTTGGCCAATTTTTATCTGAATATCCTGCATATACTACGCAAACGCACTGCACTTGAAGTTTAGTGTACAGAGTTTCGTTGCGCGCGTCGTCATGCCACCCGCGGTTGTTATTTGCACTAATGCGGGGGTTGGGAGACGCGCGGGTGAAATCAGATTTTATCCTGTCATTGGGCCCACTCTTAAGACGAGCATTGAGAATACAACAGAACGCACCACAGAGTGGGTCAAAAAATACACTGATGGATTTTAACACTCGGCGCTAAACAGTGCGTTGAAAAAATCGCACGTGGGTGCGTGCGAGGGCTTAGTTCAATGCTTTATTTTTAATTCTATGTCATAAAATACACAGTCCGGCCGTCGAGAGAATTCGTTTTTGACACCTGTCAGTTTCGTACAAACGTATAAGTGTTTTGCGAATTTGATCTTTATTAGCTACTAGAATTGTCGCACTGATAGGTGTCAGGAATGCAATCTCTCGACGGCCCGACTGTAAACCGTATGAAGATGTTACTCCATAATTATAAAGGTCGTTTAATTGACTTTTTTTAGTTTTTCATCTCTCTTTAAGTAGCTTTTATTTCACTTTTTAATATAAATAGATGCTGGTTATTATTGAAAAAAAAACTTGCCGTGCAAATAATAGATATATTGTATAGAAACGAAACTGGGCGTACGATCAATGCAATGTGCCTAGCCAACAGCCGGAACCAACGGTTTAACGTGTTTTCCGAGGCACGGAGGGGTCTTGGTATGTAAAGATGATCACCCATCCACGGACTAACCGCGGCTAGCGTAGTTTAACTTGATCGATCGAACTGAGCGTACAATATGGCCTCTCCGAACTTCCGCGCATGTTCTCTCACTCACACTCGCCTCATGTCACCATTTGGTTCCTAAAAAATGTTATTGCGCAGCCTTCTGCGCGAACTTCGGACCGCCAATGACACCGCATTTTAACCTTACGGCTCGGATGCACCTACTCCATCATCGGCCGAACTAAGCTCGTACGTCTTCGGCCGAACTCGGGCAATTATTTAAATTAAATTATTTCCTTCAAGCTTTAATTCTTCGCTTTTACGCTTACGTTTGTATTATTGTGTACTTATGAAATTCCTATGATAAAAAATAATGTATTAAACTGCGACTCTTTGAGTTTACGCTTTACTGTAAAATCTAATTTAAGTATTTGTAGATAAGACAAATTACCGTACTTGTACCTATTTTCTTATTAAAATAATTTTATCTTCTGGTTTCTACAACCATGATTTGTAAATCTGTTGTCAAATCTTATGTTTGGTACTGTGACTGGTTGATCAAAACGACACAAAACCTCCTGTTCTTAGGGTTCATTAGAAAATCATCGTCAGACAGCATCTATCTGGCATTAAGGTTGCACTAGTCGACGGCTCGAATTCGATGTTTAGTTTATTTATTTAATAATTTAGTTTTTTTTTTGTTTAGATTTTATTTCAGTATTTATTTAGTAAAATAGACGATGATTTATAACGAAAACGTGCGCGTAGACGAAATGGCAAGACAAGTAGATATATTTTTTAATGTACAGACGCAAGCTACTACAATTTGTCAAATTTCTTTAATAGATTTTCAACTTTATCGCTAAAACATAAGGTTCAAAGTTGATTGGGAAAATTTGATAGTTTCGAGTAGCTTGATGTGGCGTCTGCACACTGAAACAGTGCCGTAAACCCGACGTTAGCATGGAAGAATGACTGGCTAGTGTAACCTTAATGCTAAAATTCACAGCTGCGCTAAAAAGGTCCGTCTCACGATCCGTGAGGCACACTATTGTCGTTAAAACATATATTCACCTTTAAATGTTATTCTTTATATTTTGGAGTGCTTGCGAAAGTACTTAAGCAATCAAATAACTTGATAAAAGATTTGACATTAGAAGCTTCCAGAAATCTTATGTAAAACAAGTCTAATAAATAAATCATGAAAGTGTATTGAAAAAAAAGTAAATTATTCAACAAAGTTTTCAAATGTTAATAAACTTAAGTAGTTTTCGTTCATTCCTTGTTTTATTTACCTATGTATTACTTAGTCTTACCAAGGGGTGTCGTATTACCCGGTAACTGGGTTGTGGAGGTCAGATAGGCAGTCTCTCCATGTAAAATACTGGTATTCAGCTGCAGTTAGACTGGAAGCCGACCCCTACATAGTTGGGAAAAGCCTAGGCAGATGATGATTTACCTATGTATTTAAATCCCTCTATCTCTCCATTTAACACAGTTCCAAAACCGACTACACATAGACCCAGCCTAAACAGCTGAAAATCATCAATCTACAGCAGTCCACTGCTGGACATAGGCCTCTCCTATTGCACGCCATTCAACTTGATTTTCGGCAACTCTCATCCAGCTGCTACCAGCCACCCTTCAATGATCATCGCTTCACCACGCCTCACTATGGGACCAAACGGTATTTTCCATCTCAAAAATGGTTTTGACGAAAGTCGTAAATTTATAGATTTCTTTATAGTTTTATACTCTCAAAGGATGGAACTTACGAATAAATTACAAAAAAATATAAATAACTTAGTTTTACGTTTATAAAATGAACCTCAAACATGGGATATAAATATTTTCATGCCAATTAAATTACCGTTAAGGAAGTTCAACACAAAATTATTCGGAAGTTTTCCAAGGAAGCATGTTAGTGTTATACATCATTAGATAGCTTAGAATGTACACTTTGCAACCACGTTCGGATTTTGTAAAAAAAAAAATTTGTTTAATTTTTAAATATTTTTTTAGTGAAGTAAAGAAAATTTCGTTTTTATTTCAATTGGAGTTTTCTTTGTTGCCGAAAGCTGCCGGTGTCAAGTTAATCACTCTATTAGAGACCTTATCTATTCAGTAATATGAGGATTAAAAAAAAACTTGCGCGTTTTTTGCGCCAGTGGTGATTAGAAGCAATAATGTCAATCGGGGGAAAATAAAAAAATCCCCGAAAATTACGGTTCTTCTTTTAATTATTATATTTTGATGTCTATCTTGTTTCTTTTCCATTTCTATGATAGAATAACATTAACAAATTAATATACTACTATTATATTTGACAGAATCTTCCCATGGCACTTTTGTTTGCGGTGATCACCTTAACCACAAGTATGATAAACTATATTGCTGTGGAAGTTCTATTTATCTGTTGTGGTAATTAATTACAATCACCATATCCTCCATACCTCCATATTTCTTACAATTTAGGTTTTGAGAAGTGGTCTGCAACAACTCCAGAAAACAAGCAACTTAAAGAAGACAAGAAAAAATATGTCCAAAAACGTTTCCGAGAAGTGCTTGGTTTGCACATTGATAAACCACGTCAAGGTTCCGGTAATAGCAATGACTGAGATTTTTCCAAAATTACCAATGTTCTGCAGAGATAACCGGAATTGATGAAGAATTAATCAAGAGATTATATGTAATTCCTCAAACTATGTCATCGGGATTCCGTATAAACGCAGAAAAATTCGGCCAGTAACTATACATTGATAACCACGGAATATGTGAGCAAATATAACTGGTACCTACTACATGCCATCTTCGGTTCATAAAGTACTTATACATGGTGCTAAAATAATAGAGCATTATGCAGTTTTGCCTATAGGACAATTATCCGAAGATGCCCAGGAAGCCCGAAATAAAGATTACAAGAAATATAGGTTACATCACGCTAGGAAGTGTTTCAGATCAGCAACAAACGAAGACGTTCTGCATATTTTGTTATATACATCTGATCCTTATATATCTAGCTTAAATAAAACAAGTTTTCTAATATCCAAAGAATTGTTTGACGAAGCTAAAGAATTGTTGGAAATAGAAAGTGATGAATAGGATAAGCGCAAAAAAGTTTTTTTTTTATCATTTAACTGTTTATTTAATAATAATAATTTAGTTTTAAACTTATTTTAAGCAAAAGTGTAACTTTTATTGCTATTTTAATATAACTGTATAATTTTTTGTATGAAATTTCGTATAACTTTATCTTTGTCATTTTTTTACGAAAAATATATAATATTTGAAATGATGATGTTTTTTTATTGCCTAGATATTCACAAATACGTGAAAAAAATTTCAAGGAGAAAAATCAAAAAACAACAGAGTTATCGATTTTTGAGATGGAAAATACCGATTGGTCCCATAGTGCGCCTTCACGCTTTTGAGATATAAATGTGGCCCTGCTGGGGAGACTCTCCAAATCGGCCACCTATAAACCCTTATATCTTTTGAACCAGTGACCGATAAATTCTGATATTTGGCGACAAATTTCGAACCTAATTTTTTGTGTTATCAAAATCAAAATCCCTGATGGTGGCCCTGCCAGAGTCAGTGACACTACTCCAACGGTCATCGGTACTGCGGTTAATAGATATGACCGGCCATTTCAGCTTGCTTATTCTGTGAGCTATGTCGACAACTTTGGTTCACCTCGTTGCGGATTTTTTTTTTTTTTTTGTGTGTCCACGTTTCGGCTTCGTAAGTCATAACCGAAAATAATAAACATGAAAATAAGGAAAGAAACTACTTTTAATTACATATTATGTTTATTTAACACAGACATAATTATTTACACAATAATTCACAATGTTATAACAAAATAAAACCAAAGATCTATTTGTTTTCTTTTTTGTGTTAAACATTGTAAATTTTCTGATTTTTGTAGATTTTTTATTTGGAATTTTTCTCTTGAAAATTTTAGGATCGAAAGCGTCCACCGTTCGTCAGTGGCAACACGAACCCCGCGTCCTAACCGAAATGATCGGACGCGCCAATACGTGACCGTCGCGTTCATATGTCACTTGTTCGGAAACCGGCACCCTAATTCTGTATTAACACTATCAATCAGATTGCGTAATACACTATCAATTACAATCTGAATCATTTTGAACGATACTATCTATTAGGTAGGTACTAATCCATTGCTTCATATGTTCGAAAAATGTGTGCTCAACAACGTAAATAACGCAATGAATGTTGTTGAACTGTCAAAATGAAAGCAATTGCTAGCGTGTTACGCAATTAACCAGCTGGTTTGCCGAACAAAATAAACACGACTGTCGCGTGTTCGCGCGATGATTGATTGTTTTTTTTTTTATTGTGTTGATTAGGACGCGGCCTTGGGCTAGCGCAGATTTCGGCGGATAGTGTCGCAAGGTCGCAACGCAACGAATTTCAAAAATCCTTCATCACTTACGAACATTTTCTATAAACCGGGTGGGTTTATAGAAAATGTTCGTAAGTGATGAAGGATTTTTGACGATACTGGCGGGCCGCACCAAACTTTTTTGTATAAAAATGCCTTGCGTTGCGGCCCGTTGCAGCTGAAATGTCCAGCGGGGCAATTGCGTAAAACATTATCAATCGGAATCGGTTTCATTTTGACAGTTCAACAACATTCACTGCGTTATATACGTGTTGAGTAGACACATTTTTCGAACTTATGAAGCAATGGATTAGCAATTTGTTTCAAAATGATTCAGATTCCGACTGATAGTGTGTTACGCAATTAGGGTGCGGGTATGCGGTAGGTACCTAGTTCGTGAAATTATAATTTTCTTACGTTTTTTTTTTAAATTTGCAGGTCAGCCGGTCGATTCTGTAAAAATCTCACCGTGAAAACTTAGGTGAAGTGAGTTTGTTTTTGCTAGGAATTGACACTATTGACAGCTCACTCCACGCTCACTTCACCTAAGTTTTCACGGTGAGATGGTTACAGAATCGCACTGCTGTATGTTGAACAAAATATGATACGCGACCGTAACCAGTATGTATTTACAGAATTATAATCATTAAAATGATCAATACAACCCTCTGCAACGTTCATATAACGTATAAACACAAACGTCGACGTCGTATTGAATGACTATTTCCTACGAAATATCAATCCATAGGGTTATTTATGAATTTCGCGGCCTATCCTGGCGCATCCATTTTAAACTACGGTTTTTTACACCCGTTGTTTCACTTCACGGTATAAAATAAATAACATTATTTTACATAATAAAATAAACACTCATTTAGTTTGAGGCTTCATTTCTCCAATAATTTGTGCGTAAGGAGATTCCTCTGCTGGACCAGGCCTTGGAAGGCTGTCTGGTTGCATTTGACGAAGCATGTCCAGGTCTGCATATAACACCTTGGCTTCCTGAAAATATGTAATAATCATAGAGATTCACGGCGAGTTTGTACACTTGTTTACCACAAGTAAACGCGCGTCGCTTAGAGATAAAAATACTGAAACATCGTGTGAAGCGCAGGGTGGTTGTATTGCAGATTGAGGCTATACAGGGTTATTGGTAAAACATTAACAACCTCTTAAGAGGTCATTGTACTCATCATTATGAACAACTTTTACTATGGGACCAAAACCAGAAATCGGGAAAAAAAATCAGCTTTTCCCTACATTTTGACGAGTTATAGGTAGGAACATAAATGTAGGGAACAGCTGATTTTTTTTCGCGATTTCAGGTTTTGTTCCATAGTAAAAGTTGTTCATAATGATGAGTACAATGACCTCTTAAGAGGTTGTTAATGTATTACCAATAACCCTGTATAGGCTGATGACAAAATATATAATTATGTAACCAAAGCACACTAAAATTAAACTTACTGATTGCGGTTTTTTACGGAAACATTTCTTACAAGTAACGATACTGACTAGCAATATGAGTACTAGTGCCACAGCTATAGTTATTATAATGGTTTGGTGCCCTTGATCCGCAGGTGAATCAGTATTGTGGATAATTTCTGGAAACAAAAAACAGTCGAGAAAATAGTTTAGGTTTTTACAAGCTTTTATTGTTTGTGTGCTACGAATCGTGCTACGGTGTAGCTCAAGCTGTACTACGGCGTAGCTTACGCTGTACTACGGCGTAGCGCAAGCTTTTTTTTTGGTGGGAAATTATCAGATAACTTCTCCCGCTCTGGGCGGAGCGTGAGGGCGTGTCAGACTTTTACTGACTACAACCCACCCGTGTTCCTTCAGTTACTTGTGCCAGGGGCCACGGTATCTCTTTCGAACAAGTCGAACCACCTACTACCCTGGCAGGCATCGGCCCTAGCGGACCCCGTCAGTTAGTGCTGACATCTCTGAGGTGCGAGTGGAACACAACGCGCCGTCGACCCGGGCCTGATCCTTACAAGGGTAGCTCACGCTGCGGTTTCGAGAGAATAGTTTTTATTTGGAGTCTATGGCGGCAATACAATACACTTGGTCACAGCATAGCGTAATCAGCCTATAATGTTCTCATCTCTCGTGTGCTGGGACACAGGCCTCCTCTCTGTGAGATCCCGGGAGTGAGCCGTAGTACCTAATCCACAACGCGGGCGCAGAGCGGGTTGGTTGATGTCACATGTCTTCGAATTTTTGTTTCTGGGACATGCCGGTTTCCTCACGATGTTTTTCTTCACCATTTTGAGAGTAGTGTTGATAAAATAACTATAGTGATTTTTAATAAACCGCCTGTCTTGGTTCGAACCTACGACCATTGGCACATAGGGCTTTTTTTTCAGGGGGGCCTGGCCCCTAACTTTTTTTTTTCTTTTCTTTGTGAAATCCCCATGGATGCCGTCCGTCTGCGAAGAACGGAGGGTTATGTCGGTCTCCTACCGACTAAAACCCTACTGTTCCTTCTACTACCATAAGTCGGGGGCCCGGGAGATACTTGTACATTCGCCGCACCCCCGACTGGTCCGTCATGCCTTGCGGATGGGGGATCCCCAAGTGCGGGCGATCCCACGACCGATCCTTTTCTTTTATCACTTTTTTCATTATTAAACATTCTGCTCTAAGAGTTTCGTCAATTTGGAGAATACCCTTATAATTTACCCACAAAATGCTGTGGCCCAGTGGTGACGGATTGCTTTGTGCCCGGTTGATGGCAACAGGCTCGCCTCAGTCGCCTTCTATCACAACTGGTGAAATGTAGGTGTACTATTAGATGCAGCTCTGCCCTAACCCTTCGAGGGAAACGTCGTGATTTAAAGAGAGTATATAGTGGAAGAATAAGAGGGGCCCGTGGCTAAATAATAACAGCCGCACAGGTCGATTGATCAGGTTAAGCTACGCTCGCCGCGGTTTGTGTGTTTGTGATGGGTGACCATCTTTACATACCGAGACCCCTCCATGCCTCGGAAAGCACGTTAAGCCGTTGGTCCCGGCTGTCATTCGTAGATTTTTGACAGACGTTACGGGTAGTCAGAAGCCCGAAAGTCTGACAACCAGTAGTAGTACCAAAGGGTATCGTATTACCCAGTAACTGGATTGTGGAGGTCAGATAGGCAGTTGCTTCATGTAAAATACTGGAATTCAGCTGTATCCGGTTAGACTGGAAGCCGACCTCAACATAGTTGGGGAAAGGTTAGGCAGATGATGAGAGTGGAAAGAATAAGAACGATTTAGTAGGTATAAAAAAATCTCACGTCTACCTTCCAGAGAATCACGCCGAAAAGTACCACTGGAATTATAATGTAGTAAAGTTTTGTTGGCAACAACTCGAGTGATCCACATTTCTTCTGCTGTTTCGTTCACTTCATAGTAAACACAACACAGAATTGTTCCATTATGCGTTATATTCAAAAATTTATGCGTCGAATTAAATGTTGTTATCATGTTAGTAGTCGTATTTATTATGCCCAACTGTATATCTGTAAATAAAAGTAAGGATCTTTATAGCATTCTGTGACTTAAACCCGTACTAGTCACGCTTATCTGTGACTTAGTAGTCCGTTTTTACACAGGCAAGCGTGACCTTAAGTGCGGGTTTAGGTCACACGTGCTTTATAATAGTGTACGATGCAACGTGTGACTTATATGTCTATTAATACACGGCGTTTAGCTCCGTATTGTCATATACTTTAAGTCACTTCTCTTTTTTTGAAGTCGGTAAAAGGACTCACATGTTGTGTTGCTGGGTTCAAGACAGGTAAACGAAACGTTTTGATTCTCATTAGAAGAAGTAATGGTAGGTAGGTCTTTAATGTTTTCCCCTGCAATCAGAAAAGGCAAGGTTAAAATAACGGGCTCACAGTACGGGTATACTGACACTCTATTTAAGAAAATATTTAAAACATTTAATTACTAGCTTCTACCCGCGACTTCGTCCGCGTGAAACGGGACGGGCGGTGGGGCGCGTTTCTGGTTCCCCTGACCCATCCCGTCGCATCACATCGCCTGCCAGCGCTATTCGTTTTCGCTTAGTGTTCTTTTTGATTTTTGTTCGGTTTGCTTGGCTCCTGAGAGACCCAGCGTGATGTTATGATTTTTTTTTTTCAGGATGGGAAGTCATCAAATGACCCCTCCCGCTCTGGGTGGAGCCGTGGAGCGGAAGGGAGTGTCAGACTCTTACTGACTAAACCCACCCGTGTTCCTTCCTTAGGCAAACGGTAACCCTTTCGGACAATCCCGCTGACCCGGCAGGCTTTGGCCCTAACGGGCCCCTTCAACTGATGCTGACATCTCTTTGAGGCGCGCTTGGAACACGTACGCGCCGTCCGGCACGGGCCTGGTCCTGATCGGTGAGCTACCCATTACTCTCCGTCCGCAGGCCCGGTGATGTTATGCCTATTGCCTTCATCAAGAGTTGGGCTAAAAAAAGCAAATAAAAAAAAAAAAAAAAAACTGTCAGGTTGATCCAGAGATTAGCGCGTTAAGTTGTGGGCAGAAGCTAGTATAAAATATAATAAGGGACGCTGACAGGATAAGGGAGGCACGAAACCGGAAAGTATGGCAGAAAACAGGGGACGCCTAGTGCCCCTAGTGGGTGATTCCGGGCCGAAATGATGATGACGATGATAAAATATAAATCAGTATTAGGTAGGTAGTATCTTTAAGCAATCTTATTGAATCTTCTTCTTCGTGTCGCGGACACGACTGTATTTTAGGTCTCGTTGGCCCAAAACTTTGCCACTTCCACGGCGTTGTCGGTGGCAGCGCAGAGGTCACTTTGATTGCATGTTTTGGGATACAGAGGGCAGGATAGGAGGTGGAGCATGGTTTGCGACACAGCTCCACAATCACACCCTACTGCCGTTCCATTAAGGTAGCCCTATTTTACCAGGTTGGACTTGCATCTTCCCACTTGTGTCCGGAGACGGTTCAGGGACTTTCAAATGGACCACGGAAAGTTACACTCTGCAGGGAGATGCTCCTTTGTTGGTAGATAGTAAGTAGGAGGGGGGAGAGTATACCATAGCGAATGCAAAAACTACTCACAAGTTTCATTGCCCCCTATTTTTATCAAACTCCAGGGCACATTGTTTGAATCAAAGTCTAAATTTGAATTGATTGTAGCATTAACTATTTTAGTATTTTTAACCGGCCGTTCAGTTTTTTCATTGCTGTTTTCGCAATATATTTCTGTATTATTATCAAATTCTTCCACCTTTATCGTGAATCGAATTCTTTTTCCCCATTTTCGCGAAGGTATGTTAACTGTTGCTATTTGCAGACTGCCTGTAAAGTTAAAGGGTACGTTAGTTTATTTATTCATTCAAATTCATTGATTCGCTTTACATCAACGCGCAACCTGCACCCTAATTGCGTAACACACTATCAGTCTCAATCTGAATAGTTTTGAAGGATATTGCAAATCCATTGCTTCATATGTTTGAAAAATGTGTCTGCTCAACAACGTAAATAACGCAATGAATGTTGTTGAAATGTCAAAATAAAACCTATTGCTACTGATAGTGTGTTACGCAATTACCCTGCTGTTGCCATGGATTTAGTACGACTCTCAACCCCCAGCGCTGAAATTTTTCGTCAGTTATTACTAAAAAAAAATGCTGTTTCATAGAAAAGTGCAATATCAACGCGGCCAAAATGTTTGGGAATAGTACATTAGGATACGTGTGACATAAGTTGTCTATTATTGCACGGCGCAGACTACTTAAGTCACACGTATCGTATACTATTTTATAGCTCGTGTGATCTAAGTGCGCACTTGAGTCACGCTTTTCTGTGTAAAAATGGACTTCTTATTTATGTCACAGATAAGCGTGACTTAAGTGCGGGTGTAGGTCACACAGTGCTAAAAGCTTTTTTTTTTGCCACACTATTTAAGTGTGTAAGTTACTTAGGTAAATTAGGTACTGTCAGCGACTTACCGAGCTTAGCGTTACCGAGACCCCTCCGTACCTCGGAAAGCACGTTAAACCGTTGGTCCCGGCTGTTATTCGTGGATCTTTGACAGTTGTTACGGGTAGTCAGAAGCCCGAAAGTCAGACAACCAGTCTTACGAAGGGGTACCCAGTAACAGGGTTGTGGAAGTCAGATAGGGCAGTCGCTCCATCTGACTGGGTTGTCAGATTTTCGGGCTTCTAACGACCCGTAACGGCTGTCAAAGATCCACGAATGACAGCCGGGACCAACGGCTTAACGAGGTTTCTGAGGCACGGAGGGGTCTTGGTATAGATGGTCACCCATCCACGGACCAACCGCGGCAAGCGTAGCTTATCCTGATCGATCGACCCGTGCGGCTGTTATTACTTAGCCCCGAAGCCCCTCATAAAAGTTGTAGGTAATATGGGGACAAATAAAAAAATGCAAAAAAAAAAACAAATAATTAAACCTTACCATTTTGGTAGGCTTGATACCATTCATGACACGATTTTTGAGAATTACAAGTGAAATTCTGAGTCCCTTTTGAATCGCATTTGTCTTCAGGTTTTTCTGAAACAGGTGACAAAACGGGTGACTCCCGCTCCGGCTCGTTCTTGGTGCAAAGGTTAGGCCTTGCCATCCAACGTGGCAATGCAGCAAGCGTTTTTGGCACCTTTGCGCCGGGAACTATTTAACTGACTTCCGCCAACGGCTTCGCCCCAGGCGTCTGTCCTTCCCCAGATCCCTATCCCCGTAACAAATTTTATCAAAATCGGCCCAGCAGCCGTTTCAGAGATACCCGCATAACTCGCATAAGTATCGATTCCGTACGTAGACAGAGATATTCTCTGTCTACAATTCCGTGGGAATATCGGGATAAAAACTTCCCTATTTGTTAATCCTGGTTATAAACTATCTGTGTGCCAAATTTCATCCAAATCTGTTCAGCCGTTTGTGCGTGAAGAAGTAACAAACATACAAACACACTTACAAACTTTCGCCTTTATAATATTAGTGTGATTTGTTTCGTTTTCGTTTATTTGTTTCGTTAGTTGTCGTTTTGTAAATCGTAGCCGGTACACATTTGATCGATTTTGTTTTTATCGACAGAATTTGGGGCAGGGGATGGCTCAAGCTCAACGATAACTTACCCGTTGAAGGTTGTTGCTGATCATTGCGTTTCTTAAATGCCGAAGGAACTGTTAATAGAAGTAAAACATATGTTATTGGCGCCGATTCTGTTGTTCACAAACTAAACTAAATTTAAGTTCATGCATCTTTTTCTTTCTATTTCATTATGAAAAGGACAGAAGATAAATATTAGTTTAGTCCTGTCAAATTAAGATACTCCATAGACAATTTAGACGAGATTAAAAAAATGGCTATTAAAAATACGTCAATTTACGTCAGGCGCCGACTAATTTGACAGGACTAAACTAATATTTATCTTCTGTCCTTTTCTTAATGAAATAGAAAGAATAAGATGCCTGAACTTAAATTTAGTTTAGTTTGTGACACAACAGAATCGGCGCCATTGTCCGGTAATTACAGTAAGCAGCACTCTCATTGCGTAATACCTACACTATTAATCACAATATGAATCATTTTGAAGGATATTGCTAATCCATTGCTTCATAAATGTTCGAAAAAATTGTCTGCTCAACAACGTATCTAACTAACGCAATGAATGTTGTTGACTGTCAAAAAAAAAATGTAAATTAGTTAAAAAGTCTGTTTTCATATGTGAAAACTTCACAAATGTGATGGGTTTCGTTCGATATTTAAACATGATGAAACAATCGAAAACCAAAACAATTGTCTCAACTTTGACGGCACGGTTGGCGCAGTGGCTAAGCGATTGACTGCTGCGCTGCGTGTCGCGGGTTCGATTCCCGCACGGAACAAATATTTGTATGACCTACAAGTAGTTGTTCCGGGTCTGGCTGTTTGTGTATGTGAGATTAAATGTTTGTAAACGCACCCATAATACAGGAGAAATTCCTAGTGTGGGGCACCGTTTTTTTTAAAAAATAAAAAAAAGAACTAAAACTTCAAGTAGGTAACAAAACTGCCAGCGGTAGTTGACCCCCAAAAATCAAATCAAATCATTTATTTTTTTATTTTATCGTGTTTAGATTTCGGTACTCACCACGTCTGCAGAGTACATACTAGCTACATTAATTGTACCCTGTATAAATAAATAGATACTTACTACAATTTAACAGATATACAACTTACGACAAATTAAACCGGCAACACTTTCCAAACTCAAGAAAATAATTGTCACGACACAAACATTTGCATTCATTGTTCCAAATTAAATTACATACTTAGCTCATCACATTAAACACAAATTATAATTTCGTTTGTAAATATTACCTATAAAAAGTTCCTTCTTGTGGTAACTTTTTATTATTATAAAAACAATTTTCTGTTTCGCACTAAGACACACTGTAAAAATACCTAAATCAATAGATTTTGAATGTTTATACAATAATAATTTCGTCCTAGCTGTACCTACTTGTTTACTTGCAGAATCACTGCGACTATGGTTAAAATGTTCATGACAAGACCATTATTGCGTCCCTTTATCCTGTTCAATGTGTCGTTAGATACCATAACATAAATAAATTGCCTACGTAAAAGGTTTGAATTGACGGCAAGCGGGAAAATAAGGTGTAGGTACATTATGTACAGAGTACAGACGCCAGCACATCAAGCTACTACAATACTACAATCTGTCAAATTTCTTTGATAGATTTTCAACTTTATCACTAAAGTTTAAGGTTCAAAGTTGATTGGGAAAATTTTACAGTTTCGGGTAGCTTGATGTGCTGAAGAGAATTTTATTTATTTGTACAGATAAATAAAATTGAACTGTCTCTTTGTAACGTAGACAGAGTATAGTTTACTCTGTCTACGCTTTGTAATGTCAAAATACGAGAGCGACACTGACAGTTTTTAGAACTGGCCACTTGTAAAGATATAATAAAACAAGAGCGAGACGGACTCGCGCACCGAGGGTTCCGTACCATCATGTTTTTTTTTTATCGGCGAGGTCTATATTCGTCAGAAAATTTTAACACTGCACGCTGCTGTGTAGAATATTGCAGTTTTAGGTCCGCGCCATCTCTTGACCGATAGTGGTACTAATTTTCGTACAATGATTTTTTATGACTTTCGATGTCATCTAAGTCAACAAGAAAGTTATGATAGATTTCGATTGGCCTTTCACCAATCAAAAAGTACTCTGTGCCTTTCACGATGAAGCCCCATCTCGTGCCACTGTTTACAAATGGTTTAATGAGTTTAAACGTGGTCGCACTAATCTCACCGATGATCTGAGTGAGGGACAGTCTTCTACGGCGACGACTGAAGATAACATCAGTGTTGTGCGGCGTATGATAGAGACTGACAAAAGAGTGACTTATCAGCAGATTCGGACAAGCTTAGGCATCGCTATGAGTCAAGTGCACAAAATCCTCCATGAACATTTAGCGGTCAGGAAGCTTTGTGCCCGGTGGATACCACATAATTTGACAGAGGCCCAAAAACTCCGTTGTGTTGATTGGTGTCGTGAAATGGTTCAAAGATTTAACGGAGGTGACTCAAATGCTGTGTTCGACATACGTACGGGTGACGAAAGCTGGATTTATTGTTATGATCCTGAAACTAAGAGACAGTCTGCTGTCTGGGTGTTTCCTTCCGAGGAGTTGCCAACTAAAGTGAAGAGAGGTCGAAGCCTGGGAGAAGATGGTGGCCTCGTTCTTCGGAAGGACAGGTCATTACGAGGATCGAAAAACAGTTACTACAGAGTGGTACACTAACAATACGAGAAACGACCTCGCAGTAGGATCCTCCTTCACCACGACAACGCCTCGTCGCACACCGCCAAGCAAACAATCGACTACTTGGCGTCGTCAGACGTGGAATTACTGGGTCACCCACCCGCCCTATAGCCCCGACCTCGCACCTTGCGATTTTTATTTATTTCCGGAAAAAAAAAACTTCGATGAAAACGTTTTATGGACGCTGGGGAAGCAGTGACTGCGTTTCAAAATGCCGTCGAAGAGACCCTAAGGACGAGTGGGCAAAGTGCTTTTCTCAGTGGTTCCATCGGATGCAGAGATGTATTGATGTAAATGGACGCTATTTTGAAAAGATATAATAAAACTAATAACTAGCTAGTTACCAACCTAAAAGATTTTTTTTTTTTAATATTTTGTCTGTCTCTCTGTCTGACTGTTTGTTGCGGCTAACGTGAGTAACGTCTAGTGTATTGTATCAGTGTTTTATCTGTTTACTTCACAAATGTCTAAGTAGAATTGATATTTTCCGCCGTTTGCAAAAGTTATAGTAAGTATTATTATTGTGCTTATAGCTCATTTTGTGGTCACGCTATGACGTCAGCAACGTACGTACCTACGTATGGATAACAACAGAAATGAATCATCTTATGAAACGGCGAAAACATCCCAATCTTATTTGTTGGGTTATATCAAAGACCATATTCTCTTTGGGTTAGATGTTCGAGCCGTTTGGGGTTGAAACACCAAGTGCGCACTCGGATCTATCTGAGTGGTTCACTTAGTTTTTTGAGACATCGCCAAGCGTTTGGTCGACTCTTCACGTCACCAGAGGGCTGGCCTATTTTTGCCCGAAGAATCAGCGTTGCCATACAACGTGGCAATGCTGCCAGCGCGGCGTTTTGAGCACGTTTCCTGTTGACAGCGATGCGGCGGATGAATTTTCGATGCCCCCTTTTTATATACATGCAGGAACATATTATTATTACCTTACTAGCTTCTGCCCGCGACTTCGTACGCGGATCCTGTTGCTTATGCCAGCGACAACGGGGTAGTCAAAATCGAAGATCTGAAACGTCTGATGTCGAATTCTAAGAACCCGGGGACTGGATAACAACGGGATGCGCGAGACGATTCGAGACGTCATTTTCAGGCAATAATGAACCAATAGGGTGGTAAACTTGGCCTTGCACTTTGAATGTTGGCATAAATGGGCCTTCTGAAATCTGTTTCGCAACAAAAGATGCCATTTGAAAGGCATTATTGTACGAACGTATGTTGTCCAAGAAATGTTTTGACTGTGATGGTCACCGATTAGCAGTGATCTTAATATTTCTGGAGGATTTTGTAATATTTCAATATGTACTTTCCCACCTGAGCAACACATACCGTTTGTTTCTTTTTGCTAATTAACAGCTTCACAAAAAGTAAAATTTTTAACCATACCTCCGATGGCGGAATATGTGGCGTAGTCAATCATAGGAGTATACGTAAATGCACTCCGTTCCTTATCAACCCAAGGAAGGTCGCCATGCCCTACGGCGATATCTTGAGACACATCCGATTCTTCAGATGATATCGACATTCTGTTCAGAGAATGTCGAAGTCGATCAGAATTCAAACGTTCGTTGCGCTCTTCTTAATCTGTCTCTTCATGCCGTACTCCAGCAATTCTTTCGTTCTCACTTTCTGTTTATGAATATTTTGTTGTGTGCGTGTTCGGAACAATGTATGATAATCTCACCGTATCAACGGTCAGTCGCGCATCATATTCTTCACTGATCTCTAGAGATCTGGATGTAGATGCGTAAATACGCTGAGAACGCAGGCGTGCTTCGCGATCCGAAGAGGTTTCCACGGAGCGAGTTGCAGCCTGATGTTCTCAAACAGCATCAAGTCTCTCCTGACGCTCTTCGGCAGATTCTTGGGATCTTATGATCCTCAATCTTTTAGCTCCTTTGGAACATTGGGAAAGATTTGACCTCTTTCTAGGCATGGTTATAGTTTTATTATGAAGATACCTGATCAATTAAAATCTAAGTGACTGCTCCCCTACCAAGGGTGCCCAGACACGGGATCGTCTGGCGCCCATGTGCTGGTTTGGTCCCTGGGGTGGTCACGGCGTGCTATGTGTTCTGGTGCGCCGGTGATGGGGAGTACTCCCCAGCGGAGGGTCCGGTGACGGACAGCCGCGGCGGGTTCACGGATGAGTGCTAACGCGTGCCCATGTTCGCGCCGTAAGCGGCAGAGGAGGACACAGTGGAGTTTTAGTGGGTTAGAGTCCCACATAACTGCACTATCTCCCCGTGGTAGTGTAGAATGCATGAGCATTTCTTCACGTTAAAAAAAAATAAATGGGAGTTTTGGCCAGTAGAGTCAAATTTTCAATGATATCCACATCAGATGTTTCTGATCTTCGATTTTTATAAGTCAACAGGAAATGCCCATCAGACCGAATAACTTTTACTAAGACGTCATTCCTTTAAGTGTTATGGTGTAGCTGGGCTCTTGGAGTTCCCCATCAGGTGTTCCAGATCTTCAAATTTATTCTCTCAGCAGAAAATCCTCATCACGTGGAACAATTTTTGCTATGGTACCATTTTAGTATCTCTTATAGTTAAGCTGGTCTGTTTCGGTTCTGCATCAGGTGTTCAAGTTTCCAAGAAAATTATAGCCTGAATGTTGTCCAGCCATATAATAACTATACAACAAAAAAAAAATCATTCAAATCCGTCCAGTATTTCCGAAGATCGGACGCGCAGGCCCGAGGCGTGTACGTACTCTGATAGAATACCTTAACAAATGTTCGCCGTGATTCTTTAAATTGACATAACTTTTTTATTTATGAACCGATTGACATGAAATAAACACTAAATGTTAAGTTAAGCCTACTACAATATATTAGTGAAAACCGCATCTAAATCGAATAAGCCGTTTCTGATATTAGCGTGCACAAACAAACAGACAAACAGACAAACAGACAAAAAAAAAATTAATTACAATTTCGGGTTCGGCATCGATATAATAACAACCCCTGCTACTTTTTTTTTATATATTTCCATTGTACAGACACCACTTTTCTACAAATTTATTATATGTATAGATATAGAATAGATGAAATAGACACAACAATCACGAACATTTTCCCATCTAGGTTAGATTTACCTTCCAGTTAGCCCAAGAAGCTCTGCAAGTGCAACCCAATTGCGCAACAGACTTTCAATCACAATCCCAAGGATTTTGAAGGAAATTCTTAATCCATTCCTACATATATTTAAAAACATCTTCTGCTCGACAGCGCAATGAATGTTGTAAAACTGTCAAATTGAAAGCCGCTTGTTTGTTGCGCAATTACCACAGAGTACTTTGATAAGACTAGGCAATTACCCCGCAGGGGCCGCAGTGTGTGAATGTATGTGGTGTGTGTTGTTGTGTGTGCTTAGGAGAGACTGCTGGGGAGACTCTCTCCAGATCGGCTACCTATAAACCCTTATATCTTTTTAACCAGTGACCGACAAATTCTGATATTTGGCGACTTTCGACTAATTAGCGAAAATTTTTTTGTGTCATCAAAATTAACATCCCTGATGGTGGCTCTGCCAGAGTCAGTGACCTAGGAACAGGGTATAAAATAAATAAAACTCACAATCTGACAGCAATACTTTATTCTTGCGTTCCAAAATGTTTTTACAATCATTCTTAACCGCTAATATCATTTTTTGCCTACAACTAGAGAGGGATGTCATCCCGGTTTCTACTAACAATCGTAGCTCGCTTGAGCATTAATCGTTTAACTATCATTAACACTACTAGGGTCCTCTATATGCTCTGCTTTTGTGAAGAAAGACCTTTTACATAGATAGGCGTCCAGATTGAATTCGGCTAGGGTGGCCAATCTCAACGGAGACTAACCTTTGGCGCGGGAGATGCGCCAGTTCGTGCGGGAGATATAGTGCGCCAGTTCGTGCGGGAGATATAGTGCGCCAGTTCGTGCGGGAGATATAGTGCGCCAGTTCGTGCGCAAACACAGTTGCAGTCTCTTGGATAACTCAGAAGTAACCAGACTGTGGACACTTGTGGAGGTCAGGTATAGTCGCTCCATGTAAAATACTGGTATTCTGCTGCTGTATCTAGTTAAACTGGAAGCCGACCCCAACGTAGTTGGGAAAGCCTAGGCAGATGAATTTGCGCTATTTTTGTGGAGAAAGACCATTTGAATGACTCAGTTGCTGGATTGTGGAAAGTTGTGGAGGTCAGATGAGCAGCCGCTCCATGTAATATACTAGTATTCAGCAGCATCCGGTCAGACGGGAAGCCGACTCTAACATTGTTGGAAAAGGCTAGGCAGATGATGATACCTTTGACTTTTAAATGAAATTGTTTTACATTCGAGATACAAGTTTTGTTGTAGGGACAGGGGTAATAATACCCTCGAATTGAAGAACAGTGGTACTGCGGTACCTATGTTGCACATCGAGACAATGCAATTTTTAAGTGCAAGCGTAACGTAGGTATGGGATGTCTCCCAGCTAGTGATGCTATAGAGGTATGAGGAATACTCAACCTCCATAGAAAAGGGAGGATCTCCTAGTGGGCAACTGCCCGACGTTTGTTACCGTGTATGTATCCTAGTTGCGCGGTAAACTCTGCTTGCGCGATCCAGGATTTTACGTGACGTCAGTGTGATGTGTAGTTCGCAAGTGGCGATGTAGATGCCGCCACAATGCCCTTAAAAAGGCGTCTGGGACAGACTGGATGCGGAAGATGGAGAACCAGGTGTTATGGTGCAACTTGGGAGAAGCCTTTATCCAGCCACAGATAATATAATACTAGTGCAGTGCAGCAGAGGACTGCAATAGGCTGAGTTGATTGATGTTGCATAATAATCTTTTTTTTATTTGTGTATCTATTTTTGTTAATTTGATGCCACAATAGCAGCGCATATAAAATCCTTAAAATTCGAAAAGTGATATTCTAACAATATTTCCTTACATTTTTCATGTTGTAGTTCTTCGAAATAATTATTAGTTATTATCTATTCGGATTTAAATATTTTTAATAATTATTTATTAGTGATGTGTGATGCATAACGATGTGAAACTAGATATTTACGGTATTTTCCGGTTTTTTTACAAATATGTGTGTCATCCGGAAAAATTATGTGTCAGTTGTATTTTTTTTAACTTTCTTTTGATGACTCACTGAGTAATTATTTTTTATTTAGCCAATATCTAGTGTATGATTGGCTAGTACATCATAAGGTACATAATTTTAAATATTTCCTCGCTATCCTCCAAACATGAGACATAAAAAATGACAAAATAACGATTTTCTCCAAATCTTTGATTAAACTTGAAATATAAATGGAAAACTTTAAAAATTTTCTTAATAATTACAATAAAAAGCATTTTTTTTTCAACCTGTCTGTAGCTTTCTTTCAGAAAGATAATAAAATTTTGCGTCTAATATAATTTTGCGTTAGTTTTTTTTACAGCGACTCTTACATACAAACTTAGGGACAGACTGGTCTTATTAAACTATCATTTACTATACAGAATACAGTTATCGACTAGTCCGCTGATTGATCGGGTGAATACATACTTACAAAGATTACTCAGAAAAAAAAAAGACATTTAAAAAAATTGTACTCATTATAAATATTGTATAAGTTTAATAAATAAATGCCTATCGAACAGGACAAAAAACAATCTTATAAAAATAAAGTTACGGTTTCTGTCAAAAATACTAGAAAAACCGAAATGACTACTTCTGACAAAAAAGAAATGAGAAACCAAAATGGCTACCTCTGACAAAAAATATTGAAAAACCGAAATGGCTACCTCTGCCATGCTTTAGAAATATCAAGCACCCGAAAACCAGCTTAAATACCTACAAATATGCCTAAATGCCCAAAATAATGGCCAGTCTGGCCCAAATAACACAGAGCTCAACAGCTGTGCGTCGTACGCGTGTAATAAGTACTTACTACGGATAAATAACTGTGACTAGCTTCGATGTTCTAGTACTACCAGTATCGAACATATTCATGATTTTTATTGTATTTGAAAATAAAAACTTTGGAGTACTGACTGAAAATGAATTTGTTAGTGTTCAACTGATGTATTGGTATAACCGATATCTTGGTTAATTTAACCTAAATATTTGGTTGATATAACCGAAATATTGGTTGATTTAACCGGTCATACATTGGTAGACAGATCAGATTCAGCATAGAACCCACGGATATATAGAACCTGTGATTAGCAAAAGTTCAATAATTTAAAAGTTCATCGATTAGTTTAGTATCAAATTATCCAAAATAAACAAAAAATTGGATTTAAACGAAATACATGAATTAAGTCAGTACTCTTCTCCAATCAGTCTCAAACACTGAATCAAAACGCAGTGCCTTAAATAAATAATGTATGAAGTATCAACGTTTTTCGTACTTAATACCATAGATTAAATCTACGTTTTATAGTGCATGGACACTAGACCGAGATTAAAAGTGGTTCATAAAATCGTTCTGAACATGGATGCAGTTCGGACTCGGAGGGAGTATCAGAGGCCACAATTTTAACCAGATATTTCCATTTAGTTTTATGAAATCAAATGATTTGGGTTTGAATATAGTAGGTTCACCTAAATCATAGGTTCTCAACCTTCTTTTGCCCACGGCCCACTTTGAGACTACATACATCCATGATCCATAGCTAAGTTTTACTTCCTCAACATTTTCTTTAACCTACCAATTTCTTAAGAATCCAGTATAATTTGGTAATCTTGCCAATACTTAAAGCCCTTCTACTTACGAACACATCCAAATCGAATATCTAATTTTTCCTAACCTTAATCTCTTCCTAAAATACCGCTGTTATGCCAATTTCACTGGTCTTGAGGCGGTTAAAAACCGCAGCACCGCACCCCTGAGTGGTGTTTGGTGCTGCGGTTTTTAACTTTGACTGTCGAATCTTGATTTGTATACAAAAACCGCAGGGTATAACACACTGACACTGCATGTCCGTGCGGTCTACAGTCAAAGTTAAAAACCGCAGCACCGCACCCCGGAGCGGTTTCTGGTGCGGTGTGATAACCGCCTTACTTGTTCAAAGTTCTTTTATTTTGTTTGTAGCACTATCCAATATGTTTTCAATGAATCTAATAATATCATCAACCGTAGTACAAGTTCGATTGATAGATTGAAAGTTCAGATCTATATTTTTTGGATGAATACTTAATTATGTATTTATCGTTCATCGTGAATATTATGCATTTTGAACAAAAAAAAGTATGTTTCAGATATGTGTGGTCATATTTCTCTGTCTTATGGGATGGGATGGGAAAACATCGTGATTTCGATGTTGGTCCCATAGAGAAAGTTGTTCAGTTCGATGGTCTGTACCACACACTTAAATATGGCTACACATTTTTGGTACACTCTGTATATGGCCACACATTTCTGGTACACTCTGTATATTTAACATAATTATTTTACATCAGTATCTACATTTTGTTATACTAAAGTATAATTGTAATTTCACTTTACCTTAAACCTTTACTCCGCAGTTAAAAGTTGAACCATAATCTCGATCTTGTTAAGTAGTGACGACATTTTTAAACCTACTTTATCTAAAGTAAAGGCTACATGAAGACCGCAAGATGACATTATTATTATAAAAGTCTGTGTGCATGAAATTTCAACAATTTGATAAATATCGTCAACAATTTTACAATTATTTTCCAGAGCCGGGATGAAAAAGGAAAAAAAAACTCGAAGGGTAAATTTGATAATGCACTAAGGGTAAACTTGATACTGCCCTAAGGGTAACGTTTAGAGAAACGCTTCATCCCAAAAAAATACATTTATTTGACTTAGTATTTCTTACACTTATGGATGGGAGATTTTGAGTCTTATAAGTATTATTTTATTAAAATTTTGACAAAAGCGATTAATCTATTTAAAATATTTTGAATAAAACTTTTTTGTGGAAGTACCTATGTATTTTTGTAATTACTGTTTGTAATGTCTTAACATCTTGACCCGGCCCTGTCTTATCCCTAAATTAATGGAAAACATTGACCAGAGTGTAATTATTATGATATAAGTACAGGCATTCATAAAATTATAGTGTTAATAGATATTGATATTGTCTGGGCAATGACAATTTTTCAAATATATTATATTAGATATTTATATAATATTTTAATATAATAAATTAACCGCCCAACACTTATATCCTTACTCCAATACAATCGACATGAACTTTGGCGGTTCTAAAATATCTAGAAGGAAACAAAAGAGTATTTTCAAAAGTAAAGGTCATTCGTCGACTACATCCATCTTGAAAGTGGTCGGCTTTCGACCAATGGGCTTCATCGCTAGTCTACGAACGGTTCCTTTTGTGCAATTTGTATTTAGAATTTCCTCGTCACTACTGCTTGAGTCGTCGAAGCGGCCGGCCGTACGTATGTTGTCGTCTGAATCTGAAGACTGTAAATATTTAGGGAGATGAGTAAATTATTCCATAAATACAAGTTGACTCTTTTATTTTAATGCTTCTCTTACATTGAAAATAAAGATTATGAATTGAAAAACCGAATTAGATATTATAAAAAAATGTGCTACTAATATAATTTCTATATGAAAACTAGTGTGTATGTGTTATGTTAAATGATTGCATATGTGTTTATGAAATACAATAATGTGACGATCAATCTATAAAATACATGATGCGCGGTGCAAAGGTGATAACAACAAATGTTATAAAAATTTTATAAACAGTTTTATTACAAACTTAGTAGAGTCTAAAAGAAAAATGTCATGAGTATACAAAAAGTAGGTACATCCTTTAGTTAACAGGTCAGCTCAATTTATAAAAAATAAAAATACACATTATTATCATTTATACATTGAAAATAGCGACTAAACAAGAAGATAAACACACATTCTAGACACATTCTAGTGGTATTTATTTTAGAAGTATGTATATAATATATATGTTTATTTGTATGTATATTCTCATAATATTTATTTAGTTTTATTACGTGAATTGTTTATGATTTTATGTTTCTTTTTGTCTCCTTTACTCTTTCACACGCTGTCTACATCTCTCTATCTATTGTCCTATCGCAGGTATGCTAGGAGAGATTTCTTATGAAATAAACATCACCTTTGTACCTTTTTTTCTGTTCTGTATATATATGTGTGTAACTGTGTACACAAATGGTAAAATAAATAAATATTAAACAAAATAATATAATACTTTTTTTTTAACTGCAACCATTTAAATTCATGTTTGATACAAAATGATTAAAAAAAAATCCAGGAAGAAGAAAATTGTTGTTGTAGGTACAGCCTTCTCGTATCAAACAACATGCGAAGCGAAGGGCCAATTCACCAGACCAATCTATCGTCAGATACATCTTTGTCTCATCATCTGCCTTTTCCCAACTACGTTGGGGTCGGCTTCCAGTCTAACCGGATGCAGCTGAATATTCGTATTTTACACGGAGCGATTAAACCCCAAACCAGTTAAAGAAGACTGGTTGTCAGACTTTCGGACTTCTGACTACCCGTAACGACTGTCAAAGGCTTTACGAATGACAGCTGGGACCGGGACTGGTTTAACGTACTTTCCGAGGCACGGAGGGGTCTCGATATGGATGGTCGCCCATCCACGGCCCGGCCTCGGCAAGCGTAGCTTAACCTTCGATCGACTCGTGCGTTTGTTTTTATTCAGCCACTTGTCTACCGAGCCAAAAATTTAACAAAGCAAAAATCTTCAATTTCAAATTCGTTTTCTTAGATTTATCTGACGGTAGATTAGAGTATAAAGCTGAAGCGAGTTAGGAAATACACGAACATTTATTTCTTGGGGCGTCCGCGTGCGATCACCTCAGGCAGACGTTTGTTGGGCCTCTCGTCGCTGCTGTCCACGCTCTAGAGTTGGATTGAACATATTTACATACACATCAACTTAGCCACGTGCAGTGAGGTTAATTTTGAATAAGAATTTCCTATAAAGACTAGAGTAATTTGGCCTATTAAAAAAAGTAATCTGTAGATAGTAAATGTAAAAACTATTTAAACGCAGTAGGTAATTTCTTCGTAAGACGAAGACGTGTTGTGTTTCTTTGCAATAGTCCTACCCTACATCCACTATAGAAATGTATTGTTATAGATAATTCTCCAGTGCATTCCCTTACAGGTTATTTTTTCTCTGAAATAAGAAATACACTTCTAAAATATACCTAATTATTGAATTTACGTTTAAAGTCAAGATATTTTGATAATGAACACGAAATTATCCTAAAAATAAGTAACTTAACAGGTAAACTGAAAAAGAAGAATTTTCCTCAAAATACTTACACTTCTAAAATCAGAAAGAAAACAAAGAAAATACCAAACCAAATGAAACAAAAAGAAATGTTAGTAGGCTCAAAGACTGAATATTTAGCATTACCAAGACATTTAATTTAAAAATGTATGATTTAATAGAACATGACGGACTTGTCCGCGCAGCTATGGGCACATCACGCCGCATTGCAAAAACCCTACATCACTTCCGTAAATTTTGTATAAACTATAGCACAATATAAGCGTGCCGAAACTCGCTTTTTGATTATAGAAGGCTTTGTGCTGAAGTGCGATGCGGCTGTAATGTACTAGCCTTCACTTGCCAATATTGGCAGCTTTTTGCGATAACCTGTCCTCTTGAATTATAATTTCTTACTACCAAAACAGCTAAAACCATACAGTCTTTGAACCCCAAAAGCCACAATGATCTTACATCAAAGTCTCCGATAGTGAACCTGGTGCCGGCCGCCTCAGCAACCAACTGCGCGGGCGCAGGCGGAGCGTTCTCGGGAGACAGCACCTTACACGCGCCACACGATTACACATGAATGTATGTACATTAGCACGATCATGTTACTATGGTATAGCCAAGAGCAAAAATATAGACACTTAAATTGAAATGCGTTTTTTTTTTCTCGAAAAGTTTAAGAAAATTTTAAATTCACAAAAATAATACTGTTAAAAGATATTTTACGTTTATATAAAGACTTTTTTGTTTACCAGAAAAGGCTGTTAAAAGTGGCGTACAATGTGTACGTAATTTTGCTATTGACTAATAAGGCGTAGTCAGGTTTAGGTGAAGGATAGGAAATATCGTAAGAAAACCAGAAATGAAATTGCCCTTTTATGTTGCTTAGTTTAAGCAATAATATGCGGTGTATGATAACCCCGAGCCATGAGGTATTATGATGAATTGAGAATAAAAGAGCACAGGGGTAATTATGATACTTGGGTAAACTAAGAGGAAGGGTAAATATGATTACAGGCGAAAACGAAATTATAGTATGGTATGGATTGGATTTTTCCTGACAACGCCAAAATAAGATTAGAATGATGTATCATGTAAGATATTGACTTTAGTTTATATACCTATACATCAATACATCTTTCCAAACAATTATTTACACGTATGCGAATGATTAAATGTCACCTAGCTTGTATGAAAGTTACCAGTTAACCCAAATTTTAATAAATTGTTAGCTTGGTTAAAAGTAGTAGTTGGATGTTATACGAACAATATACTAGCCAATTCACCTTAGTAATAGGAAATATATGAAAACTGTGCATTGGAAGCATTGGAACCAACGTTGGATTTTTAGGAATGATATTTATTGCTAATCCAAACCGACTAAGCTGACGTGCGCCCGGACGTAAAAATATCGCTGGATTTTCAACTCTCGGTGTTGAGCCAAGAATTGAGAATCAAACAGAGCGCATCCCAGCGCGTCAAAAAACCAACCTTGGATTTTCGAATCTCAAAGCAGTACGTTGAAAATCCAGTGCGTGAAAAAATCCCGCCACGATATTTTTACGTCCAGGCGAACGTCGGCTAAGAGTGTAATATTTAGTTGATTAAATTTTGGTTACATTTTTTTAAGAGCGGTGGTATCTGCCATTATTTCTATCGTAGGTTTTTATGCACAGTATTCATTTTTAAAGGGTAAGGTTAGTTAAAAATCCACTCAAAAAGGCCACGGTCTCGTTAATACGTTTACAATCCTTTCATAGATATTTTACATCTGAACTGTCGAAATCACAGTGATCTTTATCTCGTTACAATAAGGTTGTTTTTAGGTTGCTACTGTCAGAGGTAAAATAACTGAGAATGGAGTGTAGGTACTTCTTCCCAGACTACCTAGAATATATGAAAATTGCTGATCTGAATTAAGAATTTCAAAATCTCAATCTACTACTACATTTTCACACATTTTTTTCGAGGTTTGAGTAGATTCTTAATTACCGACTCTTCCAATTAATAATTAACTATCAATTAATTGTGACCCTCACCCAAATGTTAGATCATCTACCCAGACAAGACCAAAAAACAAATCCACTTACATCCTGGTCGCTCATCATTTCCTTGGTCGATACGGTGGTCTCAATCCTCCTGATGGATCCCTGGTGGATGTCCACGTCGAAGGCCAGGCATTGGAAGCGACGGAGCAGCAGTACAGCAGGGATTGGCAACACTCCAGCCATTATCATCAGCATTGCAATCACGAGCACCCAGTTGGGGTACTGAGTCTTTATAACGCGACCCTGTAAAGAAATTAATTAGATTTAGTTACATCTTTTATTATTCAACTAGCTTTTGCCCGTGGCTTCGGCTGGTGGGAGGTCAGATAAAGCCTAGTGCAAATAGAGGCAGGCTGCACCGCAACCGATGTAAAAATCAAACACTCGGTATTAAAAACACACCGTTGAAACAACACAAAACACGGTAAAACACAATGTTGGATTTTCAACTTTCGACGCTCAGTAATGCGTTGAAAATCCAGTGCGCACCTTTCGCTCATGCGCTCAGTATTGTTTATTAAAATTAGCATTTTAGTAGTTATTAGGTCTTTTATTATCCTATTGTTTATTAAAGCACTTTCCTGTGATTGTCTGACAGAAATGACTTTCCGTGACTTAAAGGTTGGTTTTCCCTTGGATTAGCATTGCCTTTCAACTTGCCAATCCTGTCAGTAGTAAAGACTATTTATTTTGTAGCACTGTGTGACCTAATCCCGAACATAAGTCACGCTTTTCTGTGAAGTAGTCCATTTTCACACTGAAAAGTGTGACTTAAGTCGCACGAAATTTAAAATAGTAAAAGATACGTGTGCCATTAATGCACGGCGTTTGTTTCGTGGTGAACTGTTTTAGTGGTTTTAGCAGCCGCACGGTTCGATCGAAGGTTAAGCTACATTTGTCGCGATTGGTCCGTGGATGGGTGACCATCCATTACATACCGGAACCCCTCCTCGCCTCGGAAAACATCGAAGAAATAGCAGGGGATCAGGCCGGAGTAAATCGTTAAGCCATTGGTCCCTGCTGTGGTCCCGGCTGTCATTCGAAGATCTTTAACAGCCGTTACGGGTCATCAGAAGCCCGAAAGTCTGACAACCAGTCTTACCAAGGGGTATCGTATTACCTCACCCAGGACTGTTTGAGTAGAATATCCATACTATAATATTATAAATTCGAAAGTAGCTCTGTCTGTCTGTCTGTATTCTTTTCACGCCTAAACCACTAAACGGATTTCGCTAAAATTTGGCAGAGAGATAGGTTGCATCCCGGGGAAGGACATAGGATAGTTTTTATCGACATACCTCGCGGGCGGAAGCTAGTCGTTTATAAATACAGGGTCAAATAAAGTTAGCTAGCGAAACTTCGCAGACGTGATGGGTACCTATCTACTTAAAACATTATAAAACAAAAAATAAATTAAATTGATGTTTTTTTTTTGTGGGGTATCGACCTGTATTAGTGTATTCACATGAAGTAGTTTAAAAAATCAGTTTTTATTATGTAAACTTCACAGATATTATTAGTACCTACTTATCCATACCTAGACACGATAAAAAAAAGAATTCTCAACAAGTAACAACACTACCAGCGGTCGTTGTCGTCGTTGACAAAAATGGACATTTTTTTTTTTTTAATTCTTATTTTATGTTTAGATAATCCATACTCATCATGTCTGCAGAGTTTCGCTAACCCAGGAAAACGTATTTTCGACGAATTCAAGTACCTATCTCCTTCGAAGACAGAGTAGGTAAACTATAGACTGCTGCATATCTTCTTTTTGTGAAAATGGTAAGGTGCAGTGTAATAAGCGGTAAAAATGATAGTATGATGAAGATTGCCGGATTTTTTGTCCCTTTCGGTGACACGGATACCTGAGTCTATAGATTACTCTGTCTACGATCTCCTTATTCAATACAACATGACATAGGTAAAGCGAATCTAATGCATTTAGTTTTTTTCTCATTTAATACCAAATTATTTACAGTAAACCAATTATGGACCATAAGCATAGCGTTATTTAAGCGTTCGTCAAGCTCCTGTGCACATCTGCTTACTTTAAAAATCAGTGATGTGTCATCAGCAAATAACACCATTTTTGGTCGGTTTTTCAGTTGGAATTTTGTAGGCATCCTAAAAAAAAAATCCTCAAGTACCCTCGTATTTTTACGAGGGTACTTGTGGATTTTTCTTTGCTTTAGCTCGTCAGATATCGTAATACTTTTACATCAGTTAAGACAAGTCGGTGTTTTGCAGACATTGCTTTTAAATCTTATGAAGCCCATAGGAAGTCGAAATTTTGGATTTGTAAGGTACTTACATAATAGTATCAAGCTCCTAACACTATTTTTTTCGCGTTTTAATTTACTTCTGATAGCAGCAAACTAAACCTTATTGTGACGAGAATAAACATCACAATGATTTTGACTTTGTCAATGGCAACAACCTAACAGCCACCTTATTTGAATGAGAATAAAGATCACTATAATTTGGACAGTGATACAAAATTAGAGGTAAAATAATGAAAAAAACTGGCCAATGTGCGAGTCAAGGGTTCCGTACCACAAGGGAAAACCCCGAAAAAAACACGTTTGTTGTGTGGGAGCCCCCCCCCCCCCTTGAATATTTATTTTATTCTGTAATTAGTATTTGTTGTTATAGCGGCAACAGAAATACATCATCTGTGAAATTTTCAAAAAATACTGTTACCCTCGGCTGCGGCTCGGGTGGATATAAACGTCTTGGGGTAAAATGGCTTCTTTTATGCACTAGTTGTACAATCTACTATTTTTCTTAGTAACAATTTTCAGCTAAATTCAACAGGTTTAAAAACTTACAGTCCGGCCGTCGCGTCGGGAGAATGCGTTTTTGACACCCGTAAGTTTATAAATAATAAAATAAATAATTAAGATTTAAAAAGTCAAAAGCATGTAAATAAACGAAATTACTAACATACCTAATAACTCTATCTTTAATATAATATTTATTTTTTCGGTCTGTTATGTTTGTTTGTCGACACGCTTATCGTGAAACACTCGTATGACTAAGACGCACAGTCTCGTTGAAAAAAAATACTGTTATTAAATATACCTACGCGTGGTTCCGTAAATTAATAGAATATGTACCTAAACATATTTATATTAAGTTACAATTTGTAGGTCAGTGTTAGGTTGTATGTTGAACAAAATATGATTCGCGAACGTAACAAGTACGTAGTTTTTTTTTTTTTTTTGAAATTGGTTTGCTCTTGACTCTAGTCTAGGTCAGAGTTGACAGAGACAAAGTCGACGATGGAGTGAGCTCACCCAGAAGAAGCCTGTTCACTCTTACTTTGAAGAGATTCGGGTTGTATGAGCTCGGAAACACAGACGCAGGTAAAGAGTTCCACTCTTTTGCTGTGCGCATTATAAAAGACATTTGAAAACGCTTAGTAGTTTACTTATTTATTCAATCAAGTAAAATTAAGTGTAGGTAGGAAGTTGAGCATCAATTAAAGAGACGATGTCACGTCAGGGAATAAAGGCACTTACAGGACGTCGCGTCGCCGCGTCGGTCGGTAAAAAAATCAATAATGCGCGGTTCCGTCATATTACAACCAAACCGTCTTGAAAATCTGTCATTTTCAGCAGTCTGACAGGTGTCAAAAAACGCTCTGTGACCATAGACATAGTATAATACTTTATCTATGATTTGGACAGTCATTATTTTGTGACTGACCATTCACCGCTTTACCAATGCTTAATTTTGAATTTACTTAATTTCGAATGACAACGTGTAAATTAGGAACTTTGTCAGACAGAAATATGACAGAAAGAACATTTTGATTTTTGACGTACGCGTGCGTAAAGTGGACGTGAAACAACTCGCCCATAATAAAGCTCGTTTTCAAGTGTCAATATAAATAACTACACTAAATGAGTGCAGTTTTAGCAAAAAACAGAGAGTGATTTACCTATTGGGCAAATTTCCAATTCTCGGTCAAATATAGAAAGTCTCGAATAACAAAACCACCACTATGATTACCACCCTAATTGCGTAACACACTATCAATCGGAATCTGAATCATTTTGAAGCAAATTGCTTAACCATTGCTTCATAAGTTCGAAAAAATTGTCTGCTCAACACGTAAATAACGCAATGAATGTTGTTGAACTGTCAAAATGGAACCGATTCGATTGATAATGTGTTACGCAATTGCCCCGCAGAACAATAATACCAAAAATACCTTATTATAAAATCATCACGTTTATTATTCATCGCACGTTACAACTGGGTCGGGAAAAACCATATTCTCAGTTACATTTCGAGGAACCCTACTCACCGGTATTTTCCGCTAAAGTATTTATATACTACGGAGTCTTGAATTCGTCGCTATTACATGTTTACATTCTTACTACAATGGACATGTTTATATTTGTATTATGTTTGTGCGTGGCATATTGTAGAGCAGAAACTGTGATGGTAACTACTAGTAAAGGTCCGATTCTGGGCAACACAAATTATGGATATAATACATTCTTTGGTGTTCCGTACGCTAAGGTTAACGAAGATAACCCTTTTGGGGTAAGTGCGCTGTTTATATTTTATACCTTTATATCTCTTATTATATATACATACACATACATATCTTAAACTCACGCTTTCTTCCCAAGGGGATTTAGAGAACCTACAGAACGCCACCTGCTACGATCCTTACGTACCTACTCCTTTTGCATAGTTTACATTCATACATCTGAAGGCCACTTCTCGCAATTAAAAACGGTGAAAATCTAGTCGCAGTCTCATCTCAGCGACAATCAATGTCAAAAACTTGTCAAAAATGTAGGGAAATTAGAGGTGTTTTTGGCAGATTGAGACTGAGATCAGTCGATCAGACTGTGTACGTTCTTAAAATTACGAGAATTGCTCCTCTGACCTTTCTGAAGAACGTCACTAATAAAGTCAATATACATAATGTCTTCTAGTTCGTCAATATACATATTATTAAGTCCCGCCGTTTCTACTCACATCTGCCTCGTAATAAGTATACCTTTTTTTTTTTTTTTTGCGGATGGGAAATCATCAAATGACCCCTCCCGCTCTGGGTGGAGCGGAAGGGAGTGTCAGACTCTTACTGACTAAAACCCACCCGTGTTCCTTCCTTAGCCCTTTATGTTCCGGGCCAGCGGTAACCCTTTCGGACAATCCCGCTGTTTCGGACAATCCCGCTGTAATAAGTATACCTTTTGTTAGACGTCTTTCTTTTATTCATATTTTTTTTCTTTTCTTTTCATCTAAGAATTTTCATAAGATTTTACCTTTTAAGTTTTACTTGTGCGCAAATAGTTCCTTAACAATCTATAATTTTAATAGAAAATCTTCCCCTAAGGGAATGAATGGGGGGAGGGTGAAATTTCACGCGGACGAAGTCGCGGCAGAAGCTAGTTATGTAGTATTTAAGTTGTGGATATCGTCGTGTGCTAAATTCATCTCTTTTTTTTCTCTCTATATGTTTATGTGTAACTGTTTGTTTTCCCGAATACAGTAAAGTAAATATCTATGTAGATATATCATAAATTAAAGCCACTTTTCGTGTCTGTCGTTTTGACCGCGTTGTTCTTCTAGGTAAACTACGCAACAGATTTGGATGCGGGTTTCACCATCATTTATCGAATTTATTCCTGAAGTTTTTGTGTATAATAAACCAGCTTCTGCTCGTTCTTTCGTTAAGCCGTTGGTCCCGGCTGTCATTCGTGGATCTTTGACAGTCGTTACGGGTAGTCAGAAGC
Source organism: Oligia latruncula (assembly GCA_948474745.1). NCBI lineage: Eukaryota > Metazoa > Arthropoda > Insecta > Lepidoptera > Noctuidae > Oligia > Oligia latruncula. The sequence goes on from OX419706.1 coordinate 11,283,642, forward strand.
CCGAAAGTCTGACAACCAGTCTTCCCCAAGGGGTATCGTATTACCCAGTAACTGGGTTGTGGAGGTCAGATAGGCAGTCGCTCCATGTAAAATACCGGTATTCAGCTGCATCCGGTCAGACTGGAAGCCGACCCCAACGTCGTTGGGAAAAGGCTAGGCAGATGATGGTGATGATGATACTTGTTTCTGCTGCGCGACTTCCCGCGACTCGCGTCGCATCGCATCGCCTGCCCGCGCTATCACTTCGTTTTCACTTAGCGTTCTTTCTGACTTTTTTTCTTTTTGTTCGGCTCTTAAGGGTCATAGCGTGATGTTAAATAGCTTATAGCTTTCCTTAAGAATTGGGCTTTCAAATGCAAGATATTTTTCAAATCCGACTTTTAGTTCCGACTCTTCAGCTTTATTGTTAGTATAGGTTCATATTTAATGAGGGATTATCTTTTTTTTTAACTCTTCCCTAGTCGCTGGCGACCAAATAAATCGGTATAAGCGCAGGAGAATGATTAGCTTTGACGACAGGTATTCGCGTGACCCCAAAATGATTATCAAAGTTATAAACACGGCGACTTCGATAGATTATACTAATTGAGAACGCAAAAAAATATTTACCACGATAAACCAAAAACAACAATAATATTATTGTAATTCCATAGATAGAAGTAGTTGTCTCATTTTCCTGTTGACGATTAATAACGGTACGGACGATAAAGGACAATTCGGTCATGGTTTGAAATATTAAGGAAATATTAAAGCATCTATGAATAACTTGGGCTTGCGGCTAAATGATAACAGCCGCACGGGTCGATGTGGAAGGTTAAGCTACGCTTGCTGCGGTCGGTTCGTGGATGGGTGACCATCCATTACATATCGAGTCCCCTCCTTACCTTAGAAAGCATGTACGACCACCTGCTGCGGTCCTTAAATACTCCTTTTGCCTAGTTTACGTTCATACACCAGCACCCTATTTGCTAAACACACTATCAATCTCAATTTGAATTATTTTGAAAGATATTAATTCATTGCTTCATATGTTCGTTAAAATTTATCTGCTCAAGAACGTAAATAACGCAATGAATGTTGTTGAACGGTGAAAATAAAAGCCATTGCTACTGATAGTGTTACGGAATTACCCCACTGACCATACATTCACGCCAGTTGCGAGTACTGTGCACCCGACCGTTCTAAAGAACTTCACCAATGAGGTTACTACGAGTATATGTCCTTCTAGGGCGACCCCTCCAGGCATTTCCACTCATATCTGCCTTGTAAATACCTTTTGTTATGTCGCTTTTCACTCATCTTCTCAACATCACCAAGCCATCCCCGCATACTGTTTTAAATTTTTGTCACTACAAAACATAAAACAATTATATTTATGTCCTATATTTGTTACAGGCTACCCTTGACTATCCAAAATTCAAGACGCCATTCATCGCCAACGACTCGTCAATAATGTGTCCTCAAGTATATTACAGCGACAAAGGAATACTGCAGTGTCTTCGTCTCAACATATATGTGCCGCATAACGCCCTCGGCCAACCACGGCCAATATTGGTCTGGTTCCATGGAGGCGGCTTCGCGTTCGGCAGCGCCGGCGAATATGGTGCCCAACATTTGGTAAAAAAAGACATAATTGTTGTCACAGCAAATTACAGACAAGGGCCTTATGGCTTCTTGTGTTTGAACGATGCTTCTGTCACAGGCAATCAGGGTATGAAGGACCAGATTGAAGCTTTGAGGTGGATTAAAAGACATATAGCTGATTTTGGTGGCGATGCTACTCAGGTCACTATAGCTGGTGAAAGCTACGGTGGAGGTGCAGTAGACCTACATCTGTATTCAAAATATGAGACCTTATTCGACAAAGTTATCATCCAAAGTGGATCCTTATACGTTACTGAAGGAATTTTCGTGGACCCAAATTATAAAGCTGCAATCCAACTTGCTAGACATTTAGGAAATGATGTCAAAACGACGCAACAAGCTCTGGAGGCTCTTGCTAAAGCAAATCCTATTGAAGTAAACGCAGCAACCAGACAATTGAAAATGGTTTTAACACTTTGTAAGGAGAAAATGTTTAAAGGCGTCACAAATTTCGTGACAGAAGACCCTTTCCATTTGAGAAATACATTAAGGATTAGGAACACGAAAATAATGATCGGTTACACAAGCCAAGAAATGTTATATGAGTTCGCGAACAAACCTGAATCGTTTTACAATGAATCTGGGAATCCATTTTACCAACAACTTAAGAATACATTTGTGTTCCCGAAACATGATCTAGAAACGCTGAGTAACATAGTCCAGAATTTCTATCTAGGAGGGAAACCGATTGGGCCGGAGGTGCAATTAGAGCTGAGTAACTTTTTATCAGACTTTGCCATCAACTACGGTGTTGAATGGTCAGTAAACAGATATATTGAACAAGGAGCCAACGTATATAAATATCTGTTCTCATATATTGGTGGTAGTGACTATCAGAATATAACTGGTGCAGGAGCACCGCATACGGAGGAACTGAAGTATCTCTTCGAATGGGTTTGGGCTAAACCATTGACGACTGATGAGCAGTTGATGATCAGGGATAGAATGACAACGATGTGGGCGAATTTTGTTAAACACGGGTAAGTTGATATTAAAAACACTTGATTATTCTGATGTTTTAGACATAGTAGCTCTGAATTTAGCAGAAAACTTTGTGAAATATGCTAACTTTGGGAAATATTTAACTGATGGTTTCATCATAATCATCATTTCATCTTGATACGTATGCAAGCAAAATTTGTGCGTTATAACAAAGTACAAAAAGCATTTCTATTTGCAGGAACCCGACGCCCCAAGAAACAAACCTTCTCCCAGTGAAGTGGATCCCTGTCACCCCTGCCACAGGCACCAACAGGCCTTACATGAACATCGATGTTCATATGGAAATGAAGGACCACGTGTTCAGGCATAGAATGGCCTTCTGGAAACTCTTTTGGCAGGCTTATCTTAAAAATCATGTGCTTTTGAATTAGGGATTGGAATTTATAAAAGAAAATGATGTAATTTAAGGCTAGGGGTACCAACAGTACTCGAAAATAGAGTTCCTATTTTTTTAGGGTTCAAACTCAAACCATTTATTTCAATTAAACCACTTGTCGTTACCGAGCGCGGGTAAACGAAGGTATTTTGACATTTTTATGATTTGACCTACGTAGATTTAGAATTTTCACGACATACTTTATAAGGCTTTGACTTCAAGATAACACAGGAGTCCACTGCTACCCCAGAAAGGACACTTTAAAGCCTAAGAAGACTTAAAATCTACTTGCGGAACACAACGAGTGAAAACTGACTGAACAGCTTGGCTCTCATGAACATTCACTATGGGATAGAAATTGATGCGAATAAAGAAAAAACAGAAGAGTATAATATTTGTACTATTCTGTGATATTAAAATTTATCAGAACGAAATTTTTTTATTTAGCTTATAGTATAAACTGTCCCAATGCTCGAAAAAGAACTCCCCCAATTCCTTCGAGGAGATTTTTTCTGTATGTATTTTTCACATCTTTAATATTTTTATCTATGGGTTATTTTCTGTATGTATTTTAATTGTTTTATTTTCTTGAACCCCCCCCCCTCCCCCCCGATACTAAAACCTAGCTACGCCCGTGGTACGAACTCTATTCAAGGTTTTCCAAGTAGGCTATGGTAACTTGTGCCCGGATAGGTGGCTCTCTGATGGTTCGATAAAGAAATCAGGAGGTTTAAGCAGTTCTTGCCAAAGATCACATCTCTCTGTGGAGGGGATGCCATCGGCTGGACCACGGATAACTATGGGCTGGACAGACGCACGTGAACGTTAATATATCGGAGACGTGACACTTTGCGGGGTTTGGTCTTGTTATACACTAGCTAAAAAGTAAAAAAGTAGCGGGATAAAAAGTAGCCTATATGTTCCTCATCCAGTGTGTCAGCTACTCCATAATTTTTTTTATCAAATTTGGTCCAGCCGTTTGAGCGTGAAGAAGTAACAAAAAAAAAAAGTTGGCTTAAGCTGTGGCAACACTACAGCTAACAGCTGTTAAAAATTTGTTCTTGTAATTTTAATCTTAAATATTAAATTTCGTTGTTTTTTAGGCCTATTTCCAACTACTCCTCAAGTAAATAGGATAATAATGTGTATATTGTGTTAGATTCAAATAGCTAGTGCAAATTAAGTGTAAATATTTCTATGTAAATCGGTGACAGTTACCGGCGTAAGTGAATTTTGCATTGTCATCTTGATATCAGGTACAATACTCTATATTTTACTTGCTATTAGTTTGTTTACGTACTACAATTAAACCAGCAATTAGTTTGTTCATTTTTAGTAAGGCTTCTTATTGATGCCAATGACCTTTGAACGTAAACATAACCTTGCATTGGTTTGGTGACAGAACTCCTTAGAATTACATCAAAATTTCATTTTTCCTTTTAAACTAATCATCTTCTCTACTGCTGCCACAACTACCTTTTCTCTTCTAATTTCTTGTCGCTTCCTTACTAGTTTTAATCATGATTATGACTCGCAGCGCCCGTGCTCGCCTCGGAGAGTCCAAACTCAATGAGGCTTTGAGCGCCTTAAAGGCGTCAAAGGAGTCCTGTGACCAACTAATTAAGGAAATAGATGACAATGAAAGGGTGCTCTTTGATGCCCATGAAAAGAATAGGAAGTTAAAAATTGAAATGGCTCAGATATATAATCAATACACTGATGCCATAGAAGAACGGGATAGACTTCAACTTGTTGTGGACGGGTTCAGCCAGTGTAGCACAGAGTATGAACAAGCTCTTAGTCAAAAACATATATTACAACAGCAGCTACATGAGGCTCAAAGTCAAATAACACAACTTGAGACGACCAATCTTAACATCACCGTCTCGCTGAACCAAAGTCTGTTCAATGAGTTGATGCCTATTGCCCCGTCAATGGTTTCTACCATAAACCCCACATACACTATGGATTTGACAGCTGATGATGAATCAAAATCATATAATTCAATGAGGGTAGTAAGTAGTAAAAATAAACTTAAAAAATACATTAAAATTAATAAATACATTGTTAAAACACAAAAAATGGTAAAAAGACAAAAGTTCTTTATCAAAAACGTTAAATTGAATAGAGAAAGGTTGAATTTAATTAAACAATTAGACATGTATTCTTATAATTTGGAGCAGAGTACTAGGAAGTACAACATTGACACAGAGACCTTGCAATCTGAACTTGACCATCTACAGGAGAAACTTAGTTCAATGACCAACAAATATAATACCTCTGAAGACCTAATGAGGGAATATGTGTTGGCAATGAATGAGCTGGTAAACTCACAGAAAACCAACTGTGAGCATTGTCAAACACCAACCAATGTCACACCGGACCATTCATTGACAACTTGTAATACCACCTTAGTGCAGCCCTGTGTTGATTTGATAATTCCTTCTACTAATAGTTCGTATAAACAGTGTAAACAAACTTTAAATAATGATATTGTGTTATTTTGTGATGAGATCGGTAAGGACTTAGGACACTTGTTAACAGCTGAATATCCTGGACACTCAATAATAAATTACTGTATGCCTGGTTGTTCTTTGTTTCATATTATGAAAAAAATTATTAAATGTAACTTTACCCAGGATACAACTTTATTAATTTTTATGGGTAATAGGGGAAATGTAAACAAAGGAGAACTGCTCCAGTATCATAGAACATTATGCAATCTTAGTTTAAGAAAAGTTGTATTGTTTACATTCCCTTATAGTAACAGTTTGCCACAGGAAGAAAATAGCTTAAGATTTGAATTGAATATGACAATGCATAACTTGACATTTAATAATAACATGTTCCATTTAGTTGATATTAACAATTATGTTAGTAATAATTTCTATTTGACAAAAGATAGATATAACATTGTTATGTACTATCTTTCTGACTATTATAAAAGACAGATAGCTGTGTCGCTATCTTATTTTTTTTCTATTACAGCCAAAAATTTGGCTAAACAACTTGCTTCTTTTGAGCAATGCAATGACATTATAAATAATTCTGCCAATAATTTGGTCTCTATTAATGACATTGCTAATAATTTAAATTAGAAATTAAGACAATAGAGGCAACCTCTAGCTATAATGTATGCAAAAAAAGCTTAAAATCAGTCAATAGTATCAACCTAGTGCATCAAAATATTCAAGGATTTATGAACAAAGAATTAGAAGTAGAATTATTTATGAATTTTAATAGTATTGACATACTTTGTATAACAGAACATTGGCTGAAAAGCCACCAGTTCTTGTTCAATTTTAATAATCATCAGGTTGGTAGTTCGTTTACCAGAATAAATGCTATACATGGTGGCTCATTAATTTTAGTAAGTAACCAGCTCAAATTTAAAGATCGTATAGATATTGTGAGCCTATCAGTTGAGCGTACGGTTGAAATTGCCTGTGTAGAATTGGAGCACTCTATTGTATTAAGTGTGTATAGACCCCCTTCAGGATTGTATGACTGCTTTGAAAAGGTAATGGATGAAGTGGTACACAGGATTTGTAACTCAAACAAGTCCGTTATCATTTGCGGTGATTTTAATGTCAATTTATTAGAAAACTCAGGTTCTTGTAGTAAAATTTTAAGTCTGTTTCAGTCCTACAATCTTCTAAACCTATTTTTGGAGCCCACAAGAATAACCCCTACTAGTGCCACATGCCTAGATAATATATATACAGATATTATACCAAGCCACAAAGAAATTATAACTTTACTAGATTCTGATCATTGCGGGCAAAGGATTACTATTCAAAATCAAAACAAAAAAGTGGCTAAAAAGGATATCACTGTTAACCCCAAAACTGCAAGTCGCTTGGAGGCTTTTAAAGTTAAACTCATTGATAAATTACCAGTTTTGTCTATTCAGGCTGATCCTAATCATCTTTATGATAATTTTTTCAATGTATACTGTAAACAATTTGATTCCACCTTTATTCCCAAGACTATTTCGGTTAATAGTAATGCATCATTCAGTGATTGGGCTACCATTGGTATTCATAAAAGTAGAACACGGCTTTATGAACTGTACAATGAAAGGACTTATATTAACACTGATGAATTTAATTTGTATGTTAAAAATTATTCAAAATTATTTAAAAAAGTTTGTTATATGGCCAAGTCACGTTATTTGGGTTCAAAGATTAAAAACAGCAGTAATGTAATTAAAACGACTTGGAATATTATTAATAGTGAAACGGGAAGATCTAGTAACCGAAATACTGACTACAGCCTGTCTATTAATGACAACATAATAAAATCAGACACACAAGTCGCCGAGGCATTTGAAAATTTCTTTTCGGATATTCCCGTTTCAACTACTAAATCACTAAACTCATCACCTTCTGTTGCTGAGTCTTTGCTTAAGGAAAATGTTAATGGTTGCGATTCGGAATTTCGTTTTGAATATATTACCTGTAGAGATATAATTAAAACCTTTCACACTTTAAATGTAAAAAAGACTGCAGATCTGTGGGGTAATTCTGTAGAAGTAGCCAAGTCTATTATTGACATTGTAGCGCCTACTCTAGCTGTTATCTTTAATAGTTGTATTGACAATGGGGAGTTTCCTGACCTTATGAAAAATAGTAAAATAATACCTTTGTTTAAATCAGGTAGTACATCAGACCCCACAAATTATAGACCTATTTCTGTACTACCTACCTTTAGTAAAATTTTTGAGAAATTAATTTTAGACCAAATGCAAAGATTTTTTAATAAACATAAATTATTACATAGCAAACAGTTTGGTTTTACAAGGGGTCGTTCAACTACTGATGCCGGCGTTGAACTATTAGGACATATTTATAATGCATGGGAAGATAAATGCGATGCCTTGGGCATCTTTTGTGATTTGTCCAAGGCATTCGATTGCGTTCTTCACGAAACGTTAATCAGGAAACTCCGCCACTACGGGATCCGAAACACTGCTCTGGATCTTCTTATTTCATACTTGAGTAAAAGGATTCAGAGCGTTGACGTTAATGGAAAAAGATCACCCGGATCTATAGTAACAATGGGAGTCCCACAGGGCTCAATTCTTGGTCCTTTCTTGTTTCTCATTTATATTAATGACTTGCCGTACCTCATAAAGGATCATCATGATATAGTGTTGTTTGCAGATGACACTTCTCTTTTGTTTAAACTTAAACGTCAGCAGTTGGTTACTGACGATGTAAATAGCGCGATCTCGAAAGTAGTCCACTGGTTCAATGTTAATAATTTGCTTCTAAATGAGAAGAAAACCAAATGCATTAAGTTTACGCTACCCCACGTAAGGCAGGTGAAAACTAATGTATTGATAAAGGGCGAGGAATTGAATCCTGAAGACAACACAGTATTCCTGGGCATAACTTTGGATGCTAAGCTTCAGTGGGGTCCACATATAGATAAATTGTCAAAAAAGCTAAGTTCTGCAGCATACGCTGTTAGAAAAATTCGTAATTTAACTGATATAGAGACTGCTCGTTTAGTGTACTTTAGCTATTTTCATAGTGTAATGTCGTACGGTATTCTATTGTGGGGAAATGCCGCCGATATTCAGACTATCTTTGTTTTGCAGAAGCGAGCTGTTCGATCAATTTATAAATTAAGTCCGAGACACTCTCTCAGAGACAAATTTAAAGAGATTAATGTAATGACTGTGCCTTCTCAGTACATTTATGAAAATCTTTTATATGCCCATAAAAATATAAAATTGTTTAAAAAATACAGTGATATTCATAATATAAATACTAGAAACAAACACAAATATGTTGTACCTACAACCAGGCTCAAGAAAATAGGTGGCTCGTTCAGATGCCAATGTATACGCTTTTACAATAAACTACCAAGCCACGTTCAAGATTTAAGCCTTAATAAATTCAAATCTTTCATTAAACGTAAGTTGTGCCAGAAAGCCTTTTATACCGTTAAAGATTATATTGAGGACAAAAAGGCTTGGGATTGAGCTGCTTCCAATTTCTGCATTTTGAATGATTTTTTTCTTTTTTATATACACATTGACATTGATGATTTTTTTTTAAACAATGACATTTGCTTACTTTGTAAAGTATTATATTATTTTTTCATTGTGAATGTGAAGACGATGTGGGTCATTTTACATATATATATATATATTTTTTTTTTTTTTATTCTCTCTGTTCTGTTTTTTTTTTTCATGGTCTGGCAGTTTGAGTTATTTATGTGGCCTACCCAAATGTCCTTTCTTTGGTATTGTTCGTCGAATCGTTGAGCTCCTTAAGTCTTGAGTTGAGCTGCACGATTTTTGACAAATGCGTGCACTGACTGGACAGGTCCTCTCAATCTGTGTGGTTCTTTCCTCAAAAGACCACCTCAGACATCGATCTACATGGTCTTCATATAACCTGACCAAGATTATGTCTGGACTTTAAAAGAGACTGTGACCTCTGAGTTTGTTTCGGCCTTTCTTCTCAGAGTAGTCAGATAGGAAACGCCGACTTCATCTAGTTTTAAAAAAACATGATTGACGTGTAAAAGTGTTTGTACAAACCTACTTACAAAATAAAAAATCATTTCATCATTAAATCATTTCATTTCATTTCAACATATAAACACACCCTCACACACCCCCACACACACCCCCACTCATAAACTTTCGCCTTTAAAATATTAGTGTGATTCGTAAGCTAATTTTACCCGTTATAGCTACTTCCATAAGGGAGGGTTTACTTTGCAAAACTAAGAGGTATTTGCTCTACTGTAGCCGTCGCCAGTCGTCGACGTCCGCAGCAGACGCGTCGGCGGCTGCCGTTGACAACGTGCCGCTGGTGTATTTTTGTACGGTGCTCATATACACGAGCAGCAAGTTGTCGACGGCAGCGGTCGTCGACGAGTGTCGACAGCTGCAGTTGCAGCTACCGTTGACACGTGCTGCTGGTGTATTTTTGTACGGTGCTCATATACACGGGCAGCAAGTTGTCGACGGCAGCCGACGCGTCTACTCGTTGACACGTGTCGACAGCTGAAGTTGCAGCTACCGTTGACACGTGCCGCTGGTGTGCATAAACACTTAGATCGTTGTGTTTTTGCAAACAAAACCTATTACATACTGTCTTATCACGCGCCATATTGTCTAAGTAGTTACCTACCTTATTGTTATCAGATAACATCAATCACTTAGGTGAAGTGGTGAATCATTAAGGAAAACATGCACTGGAATTATGTTATGTTAGATTCCGTAGATATACCTACTTCTATTTTAGAAATCTTCGTCGTATAATTTATAGATTTTTGATAACCTTTACCTGTAACTAACACCACTGTATTCAGGTGCAGACGCTGATACTGAGCGGTGGGGGGGGGGGGGGCAACAGACTCTTTCACGGCTCGACGAATCCCCCCCGTCCCCCAGAGAAAAACATTTGCGGGAGGCAAATGTTTTTCTCTGGGGCGCTTGAGCGATAACCTATAAGATACGCCCCTGACTGTATTGTGTTGGGGGTATACAACTTTAGTTTTTGCTGACTAAACACATCATTATCTCATATTATGTATTTTACTATGGAACCAACCCTGAAAAATGACGAAAAGAAAAATATATGTATTAAGTATAGATAGACCTAGATAACGCAAGTAACACGATCTGTATGAAAACCAAGAGTGCCATTTTTCGACTACCTACTATGACGTCAAAAGCACTATTTAGTGATGGGAACAATGATTTCAAAAGTAAGGATACGCCCGTCTGAACATTTTACATAGAAGTTCTTCGTTCGAAATTCGAAGTTCGCGCGCACCACTGTCAACTGAGTCGCGTTGGCCCTAAAACCGTCATTTTAGGGCCAGCGCGCTGGTGCCATTTCGTCGCGCCGTTAGCCCGGTCCTTACGCTAGTAATATATATGTCAATGGATGGGAAAATCAAATTGAGTCAAAGACGCCGCCGCGTGCGGCACCCGTCCATCCCCGGGGCCTAGCGCCAACGCTCACGCTCACCCAGCCAGCAGTACACAGCGGTACTATTCTGTAAAAAGATCACCGTGATAACTTAGGTGAAGTGAGCTTATAGTGAGCTGTCGTTTCACCTAATGCTAGGGATTGACACTATTGACAGCTCACTTTAAGCTCACTTCATCGAAGTTTTCATGGTGAGATTTTTACAGAATAGCATTACAGGACTGAGCGCGAAAGTGGCGGCTTACGATTTTTGTACATAAGCTGGTGCAATTTTTGGCACGCGAAGTAGTTGCTCTTGCGTTATCTAGGTGTATCTATAGCTGTGGTCCTATTAGCTCTGTTAATACTTATAGAGATATTTACCGTAACTACGAGACAATCTGTTTAATCTACAGTTGGATTATTTCTGATGCATAATCAGCCTATAATGTTCTCACTGCTGGGACATAGCCTCCTCTCGGTGAGCTATGGGCCGTAATCCAAGACGCAGGCCCAGTGCGGGCTGGTAGATGTCTTTGAAATTTTTGATTTTACGACATGCCGGTTTCCTCACGATGTTTCCTTTCACCATATTGAGAGCAGTGGTAATGAAATAATTTACACAACGTAGGTACAACGCCTGACTGGCTTATTCGAACATACAACTGGGCCTCAAGTCTGCTATTAAAATAGTGTCGGAATGGTCTATCATTGATTTCATAATTGTTGATTTGACAAGTTTGGTAATCTACTATATAAAAATAAGTCGGGTTTTCCTTCCTGACGCTATAACTCCAGAACGCACGAACCGATTTCCACGGTTTTGCATTCGTTGGAAAGGTCTCGGGCTCCGTGAGGTTTATAGGTAGGAGTTGGGTAGGAGTAGTGTAGGAGTAGGGTAGGAGTTGGGTAGGAGTAGTGTAGGAGTAGGGTAGGAGTAGGTTAGGAGTAGGTAGAAGTAGGGTAGGAGTAGGGTAGGAGTAGGGTAGGAGTAGTGTAGGAGTAGGGTAGGAGTAGGGTAGGAGTAGTGTAGGAGTAGGGTAGGAGTAGGGTAGGGGTAGGGTAGGACACCACGCGAACGATTTTTATATGGCAAAACAACGTTTGCCGGATAGTGCTAGTGTACTGATATTTAAATGGCGTCATTACGACTTTCCAATAGTCAACCACTGACACTCCATTGAAAGAAATAGCATAGAATGGTAATCTCGTACATAATGTTATACGAATGACTGACTTAGGCGTTAATCTGCTAAAATTTTAACAGTTCCTTTGATCAATGACCTACCATTAGAACGTCATTGTGCAGTCATTGCTTTTAATTCGTTACGAGTATTGTATATATGTTCTGTGCCATTGACCGACCAATGATCGACCATTATGAATTTAGCAGATTACGAATTTTTAGCAAAATGACAATGGGATCGTGTTGGAATGACGAATTTATAAGAATAGCAGACTTGGGCCCCCTGGTAAGTCGCGGCCATTACCACTGCTCTATCTCTCATTTCTGCTGGTACAGCTACAATTACGACGAGTAAAAATCAAACCTTTATCTATAAATCAATAACAAACCACTGGTAGACCAATTACCTAGCAATTACGACAAAACCAGTTTACCGAACTAAACATAGAAAGCAGGGTAATTGCGTAACACATTATCAATAGCAATGGGTTTCATTTTGACAGTTCAACAACATTCATTGCGTTATTTACGTTGCCGATCAGACAATTTTTTCGAACTTATGAAGCAATGGATTAGCAATATCCTTCAAAATGATTCAGATTGTGCTCAATAGTGTGTTACGCAATTAGGGTGCAGATTGGCACGCGACATCGATGCGCAACGTGCCATGGATTCAGTACATGATTCTGAACCCACTGCGATGAAATTTTTCGTCGGTTATTAAAAAAAAATTTGCTGCTCCATACATTTTGACCGCGTACGGCGTAGGTATTGCACTTTGTTATGACACAACTGTTTTTTTTATCGACGTAAATATTCTACTTCAGGGGTCTAGAATCATGTAAGTAAGGAATATAATAAATAAATTAAAAAAAAAATTAAGTCCTTTCGAATGGTTACAGTTTGCGCGTCAATGTCCCACCACCCTGAATATCTATCAAATTACCTGATCTCTGGTAGACTCTCTTTAAGTTGCACAAAAACTAGCCGAAAAAAAGTAAAAAGGTTGTCTCCATTCGTACGGGCCGACCGTACGAATGGAGACACATGAGGCACTAGAACATCGTTTCACAGCGACGCAGATTGGTCCGTACGCGACCCGCTATACCTGCTCCCGTGTACGGTCAGCCCGTACGGGTCTCCCGGATAGCTGTGAAGCCAGCCTAAACCTAATGGGGAAACCCGATGTCCAAACCGGTACTTACAATGCAAAACACAAATGCATCATAAAACATGCGGATTCGGGGACTCCCTAGATCGTCAAAGGCGAACGCGGAACCCTGAACAACGGTACTCGACCGCTTCATGTTATAAATAAGAATGAGCTCCAGCTCTTTAGTTAATTGTTGGTCAACACTTCAATGCAACAATATGTTTGATATTATAATATTCTTACTACTTTGTGACGTGTGGTCGTGTGTGAGTGCTGTGCCTGAGAATGTGACTGTTGTCACAAAGAAGGGAAATATTGTAGGGTTGAAAAATGATGGATATAACACGTTTTTTGGTGTGCCGTACGCGGATGTGGATGAGGATAATCCTTTTGGAGTAAGTAATATTTTTATTGCTATTTTTATTATGATCAATATTTTGACATATACAGAGTGGCGTGCGATTAGGTCATCATATTAAACAGTAGAGAGGCTATTAGAAGTGGTTATCGGTCAGTTAAAATAATGAAATAAACTTACTTTACTCAAAATAGAAACGACTAACCACTCTTGTTAATAAGGCACTACACACGCGTGGGGCGATAGTCATCATCTACCTAGACTTTTCCCAACTATGTTGGGGTCGGCTTCCAGTCTAGCCTAGCAGTGGACTGCTACAGAGCAGTCCACTGTTGGACATAGGCCTCTCCTGTTGCACGCCCATCACCCTATGGTGATGATAATGATGATGAAGCAATCAATATTTGAATTTGAATTAAAATACAAACGGTAATAAAACCATGGCGACAACAGATAAATTAAATATTTTCTATTTTTCTATTTCAGAACTACTTAGCACACCCAAACTTCCAAAAACCGTTTATCGCTAACGACTCTTCCATAATATGCCCACAAGTTATCTCCAATGTTGGTGGAATACTCCAATGTCTTCGTCTCAACATATATGTGCCACACACGGCCAAGGAAAACCACACTATGCCAATATTAGTTTGGTTCCACGGAGGAGGTTTTGTCTACGGCAGCGCCAACGACTACGGTGGCCAACATCTGGCCAAACACGACATCATCGTTATCACCGTCAATTACAGACTTGGTCCTTATGGCTTTCTGTGTTTGAACGATAAATCCGTGCCAGGTAACCAAGGCCTAAAGGACCAGATAGGAGCGTTGAGGTGGGTGAAGGAGCATATAGGGGCTTTTGGTGGGGACCCTGATAAAGTAACCATCGCTGGTGAAAGCTATGGCGGTGGGGCAGTAGACCTACATCTTTATTCAATGTATGAGACGTTATTCGATAAAGCCATTATCGAAAGTGGCTCCATTTACACGCCAGGTTTCTATAGGAAAGGAGATGATAAAGCTGCTATAAAACTAGCTACACACATGGGACATAACGTCACAACGACTAAAAAAGCATTAAAAGTTCTGGCTAAAGAGGACCCTGTTGCTGTGATGACCGCAGCAAGAAATCTTACTATGACGCTGACACCTTGCAGAGAAACCCGCTTTAGAGGGAACCAACACTTTGTAACCAAATGCATCAATCATTTAAATAACCCAGATAGAATTAAAAAGATACCAATCATGATTGGCTACAACAGTAAAGAGGGCTTCGGAATGTACTTGAACAGGCAACAAGATTACTACGACAATTTGCGAGATATGTTCTACAAGGATTTGCAGAACAATTTCAATATAAGAAAAAGAGAATTGAAAAAATTAAGTGATATAATCCGAACATTCTACTTAGGCAGCAAAAAAATTGGCCCTGAATCTTCGTTGGAGCTGACCGATTATTCTTCTGATTCTTTACTGAACTATGCTGCTGAAAAATCTGTGGCTAGATATATGGAGCAGGGTGGGAACGCATATAAGTATATGTTCTCATATATCGGTGGAAGCCAGTACCAGAATGTGACGGGGGCCGGCGCTATACATGCGGAGGAGCTGAAGTATTTGTTTGAAAACGTGATTTTTAAGCTGGACTCTGATGAACAGAGGATGATCAGGGACAGGATGACCACTATGTGGGCTAACTTTGTAAAGCTGGGGTAAGTTTTTTGTATTTACGAGAAATAAAATCTATTTCTGGTACGTAGGTTTATACAGACACGTCTTTTACACGTCAATAATATTTAAAAAAACTAGATGACGTCGGTGTGTCCTATCCGTTTAGATATCGAAACCATCACGTCTACGGAGTTTCGCTACCTAATTTATTTTATCCCTTTAAATTATTTAAGACTCTTTTAATTTTCACTCCTCTCTATTCAACAACAATAGAAATTCTAATTCTGTTCTATTCTAATAGAACAGAATTAGAATTTCAACAACTATTAATTCATGGTAATTATTGAAATTCTAATTAACAATTAGTGAAATATATTTCAATGTATCTTTTCAGAAACCCAACGCCTGAAAAGACAGCACTGCTCCCAGTGACCTGGGTACCAGTCACCGGCATCGCCAGACCTTACCTGAACATTGACGTGGTCATGTCAATGGAGGACCACGCGTACAGAGAGAGGATGGCCTTCTGGGACCTCTTCATGCAGAAGTATGAAACGAAGAGCTCATGCAAGAAGATGTACAATTAAGATCGTAATTTTTTATGATGTTATTAAGAAGAAATGACGCATAAATAAAATCAAATAAAATGTTATGACATAAAATATCTGTTACAGTTATAGTGAAATAGAAGCTATTATACATAATGAGTATAATGACTGGTCATTATATTTAAAGTAACCCAACCAAACCAAACCTCGGGGTGCCCTTCGCTCACTCTTGCATCCTATGTCGACATAGCCCCGCTTCACGGGGCTCCTATATCTGTGTAAAGGGTTTAAAGTAACCTAACTAAACCGAACCTCGGGGTGCCCTTCGCTCGCTCTAACATCCTATGTCGACGTAGCCCCGCTTCGTTAATGTGATTAATTCTGTGTCAATTATCACTTTATCTAAATTGAGTAGACATTATAAATAATGGCTAGATAATATATATAATATCCGGATTTATTACTTTGGCTGTAACATATCTACTCGCTAGATTAAAATTATAAACCAATAATTATAGTGTAAAACAACAATGGCCATTTTGATGAATGTTTCACGATGATAAGCAACTAGGCCGTCTAAAGAATATGATCAGCGTCACCTAGAATCTTGTAACATCAATTTGTCCACCGATACGTTGTCTTTCGTATAGTCAGCGTAAAACAATTGTCTAATATTATTAATTATTTATATTTAAGTATGTTTAGAAGAGGCTTGTGGCTAAGTAATAGCAGCCGCACGGGTCGATTGATCAGGTTAAGCTACCATGGTGGATGGGTGACCATCTTTACATATCAAGACCTCTGCGTGCCTCGGAAAGCACGTTAAAAGTCGTTGGTCCCGGCTGTCATTCGTGGATCTTTGACAATCGTTACGGTTAGTCAGAAGCCCGAAAATCTGACAACCAGTCTTACCAAGGGGAATCGTATTACCCAGTAACTGGGTTGTGGAGGTTAGATTTGCAGTCGCTCCATGTAAAATACTGGTATTCAGCTGCATCCGGTTAAACTGGAAGCCGACCCCAACATAGTTGGGAAAAGGCAGGCAGATGATGATGTACGTTTATAGTTGGTCAGCCTTAGAATCAACACGATTGTATTTACTTTAAAATAATCACTATTATCCCATCAAGCCTCTACTAATAAGACTGTTACATATCTGTCACTCCCCTAAATGTTTGTGGTGACATCTACAAAGCTACATGCGAACTAATGTCACACTAACATCACGAATAAATCCTGAATCGCGCAAGCAAAATTTACCGCGCGACTAGCATATATACATCATTATTTTCGGAGGATCCTCCCTTTTGTATGGAGGATGAGTAAACTTTACACCCTGTTCCTCATACCTCTACAAGTATGTAAAGTCCTCCAGATCGAATTTCGGCCATGGCGACCAATCTCAGCAGAGACCAGCCTTCGGCGCGGGAAATATTATAGTGCAGTGTGTGTGCGCAGACACAGGTACCCTCTCTCTTCCCTCACTCTCATAGTCCGATGGGACGGCAATCCGATATGACCGGAGAGAGATCAGGCGCAGGATCAAAAGCTTAACGTGCTTTCCGATGCACGGGGGGTATCATACCGCCAACTGCCAAACTCCGGGCTGTTACTAAGAAATTCTCAATGGAAAAATCCAATAACACTTTTACCCGTCCCGGGAATCAAACCCAGGACCCAACGCTCAATAGTAGCGCTTGCGACCGCGAGATCAACGGGGCAGTCAGTCAGCAACAAGTATGTATGAAGTAGGTGATCAGCAACAGAATCAACACCATCGTACTATTAAAAGTCTCTTACCTCATCAGCATTCCAGGCGCCGTAGGTCGGTGGGTTGATGAGCATGAAGACCAGTGAGGAGAGCAGGATGCAGGTGACGATGAAGGGTCCGACGTAGCGCCAGGTCACCTGCCAGTAGATGCCGGGGCGGTAGCCCGTCATCTCGTAGATGTCGTTTGTGAATCTGGAAGGGGCAATGTAGTTGGTATCCGGCTCGAAGGACCAAAAATTTATGTTGTTAACAAGCACTTACACTTATTACTATATTACTTCAAGAACGAGGTCTAGGTCATTTTATCAGCTAAAAGTGTTCACTAATAGACATAATCCTCCCCCAAGCATCGGTCCACTGCGAACTTTTTGGTGCCATCGACGATCAAAGTCTAGGTATGGTACAGAGATATGAAGATAGATGATATCAACAGGGGTAATAGGGGCAAGACTATTTCCATAAAAAAATTCAGCCTATAATGTTCCCAAGGCTGGGACACAGACTTCCACTCTGTGAGAGGGAGTAGGCCATAATCCACCACGCGGGCCCAGTGCGGGTTAGTGGATGTCACAATAGTCAGCAGCAGCAGCATGATACATAAACCAATAACCATAGACAACAAAGTCTACCAACCTCTCATGGCCATAGATGTAGATGACGGAGACCATCTCGAGCAGAGCGACGACCACCAGGCCGATAGTGCCGGCGAACGAGTCGAACATCTTGAGCCAGTACTCGCCCGCGCCCGTCGTGAAGATCAGGCCCACGAAGAAGCAGAACGTGCACACGCAGCCTGCGGGATAGAAAAAGCGATATAGTAGTACTTTTAAAGGAATTGATTATGTACAAAATGTGTACCACAACTGTGGCAGTGTATTCAAATCATCATCATCATCATTCCAGCCGAAAGACGTCGACTGCTGGACATAGGCCTCCCCCAAGCACCTCCACTTCGACCGGTTCTGTGCTTCTCGCATCCAACGGGTTCCTGCGGCCTTCACAAGGTCGTCGGTCCACCTTGTGGGAGGCCTCCAACGCTACGTCTTTCGGTACGCGGCCGCCACTTCAGAACCTTTCGGCCCCATCGGCTATCGGTGCATTCGGTGTAAACTTGAAATTTTTCCAGTACGGTGTGGCGTTGATAGACCAATCAAACATACGCGTGCACTTGGACTGGGAGACTCTTTTAAAGTACATACTTAATGATTTGTTCTATGTGAGAATAAAACAGTCAGTCGTGCCGTCTATGTTCTGTATTTCTTCAAAGTCAGTAAAGGCCCTCTTGTGTTTCGCGTAGGAAATCCTCAATCTTGCCCTACTTACGTGCTGATAACGTTCACCGTTTGATTTTATTCATGCATAGTGCATGTGTGTAGTAGTGATTCTTGGAGAACATTCACCGGAATAGCCACTTTTCTTAGTCTTCTCTTTTTCCTCTTCCTCTAACTTAGAACACCTTCATTCTTAGACTACAACTTACCAGTAATAACAGGCTTGCTGAGCCGCTTAAAGAACTCGATGTCGAAAATAGTGCAGAGCATGCCTTCCATGATGCCGATCTGACTGCCGAGCCCCAGCGACAGCAGCATCAGGAAGAAGATGATGGACCAGAAGGGCGCAGGGGTCAGCTTGAGGATCGCCTGGGTGAACACTATGAAGGCGAGGCCGGTTCCTTCAGCGGCCTGGAGAGGAAAGTAAAGGATGATTGATTATAAATTAAATGTTAGAAGTTACGATGAAGACCGATTAATGCCTTTGTTTTTGTAGAGGCATGAGGAACAGGGTGTAAAGTTCACTCATCCTCCTTATAAAAGTGAAAATTCTCCGACCAGACGGGTGTCGTGTCTGGTGGGCAACTGCCCGACGATTGAAGTCGGGACGTTGTATATATGCTAATCACGCGTCGAACTTTGCTTGCGCGATGCAGGATTTTGCGTGGCGTTGTAGATGGCGCCACAACTTCAAGCTCACTTCACTTAAGTTTACGGTGATATTATTACACAATAGCATTACAGACAATCTATTCTGTAAAAATCTTACGGTGAAAGCTTTGTGAAGTGAGCTGTCATTATATCTGATGCTAGAGATTGACACCATTGACAGCTCACTCTAAGCTCACTTCATGCCTGGTGTCCTATTCGTTGCTTTGATTTTTCTAAAGTTTTGCTAGGATTTCTCAACCAAATGCTTACACAATATATAAAAATCCTCCTTACCTCTTCAAGCTGTCGGCTCATCAAGCATCCAGTGAGGTTGTACTTGGCCACGAGGCTCTCGTTCACAGTGTGGAACTCCTCGCGGTAGAAGTCGTGGCTTGAGTTCAGAGTGAAGCCGGATACGTTGAGACCGGCTAGGATTTTGATCTCCCTGGAAAGATGGAGAGGAATGTTGAAATTAATTGGCTCGCTATCTTTTACATGGGACTTAAAATATATGACTGCTGAAATACGATGTCGTGTAACTCAAACACAACTGTTTATACCACTTCTGGGAATACAGGCACATGTTATACGTCTTTATATTTAAGACTTCAGTCGCTCCATGTAAAATACTAGTATTCAGCTGCATTCGGTTAGACTGGAAGCCGACCCCAACATAGTGGGGAAAAGGCTAGGCAGATTTAATGATTTAATAGTCTTCAGAGTGACGACACTTAAGTATGGCTTGGCAAGTCAGACGAACTAGCTAACAACATTTTGCACCACTAATAAATAATAATAATTTACTTCTGATACTATTTAGAGCATCCGGTTAGACTGGAAGTCGACCCCAACATAGTTGGGAAAAGGCTAGGCAGATGATGATGACTTCTGATACTATTTCACATTTAATCTAACTTACCTACAATAAATAAAAAAACCGTGTGAGGTCGGGGGATCCACCGGCCGAAAACCATGAAAACGACACCCATGACGAAAAATTAAAAAATTTTTCAGCCACCATCTTGGATTTTCATTTTGAATTCACTATCAGCTTCGAAAACCATGAAGACTTATCTCTCTCTCTCTGACTCTTTCTATTACAATATACTTAATAAAATGACGCTTTTCGTTACGTCACAATTTTTACCAGTTTACTCCTACCACAAGATCCGGTAAAGATCTTCGTTCCAAAAATCTTGATTAGAACAAACCTTCAAAAGAGAAAGGAAACGTTCATGTTTTAATAAATACAAAAAAACGCAAGTTTTATAACGCCACGCAAGTTTTATATTGCCTAAAAGTGTATGATCGACTACAGTAAACAAAATCAGAAAAATATGTCAATCAAAGCCCTTACAATCAAAACCTCAAGAGGATATCCCACTACACAAACCCGTACCTACTTTACATCTAAAATATATTCACCCTACCCACCTTGTCCGAGCAATTCAAGCCAAGGTCCTTTAGACCAGAAGTAGTTACAGCACATCAATCAGAGTGAACGGTCATGATTTAGACGCTATCAAACAAACCGCACTTTGTATCAAAACAATGTTGCACTCGTGTGGCTAATAAATAGTGATGGATTGGTACATATAAAGGTTTATTTGTGGTTTTGACAAATGTTTCGGATTTTCCGATTTTCCACAGACGCGCTCAGACTGAGGTGCCTAAAGAAACCAGGGTAAAATACTTTAATGAGTATTTTATTGACCTAGATTCAGAAATGCTAATAAAACAACTAAAATTGTTTGTTTACCCTGTAAATTTCCTTCACTTCATCACACTAATATCACAGTATAAAAACCATACAGTAGGTCGACGCCTTTGATCTCGTGGTAAATGCCGACAACGTCTAGACATTGTCGTGACCGCTAGGGTTGTCACTTGTCTCAAGTAAACAATATTAATTTATTTATTTGAGATCAACATCGTCCTCAACATTACTATTATCATAAACAATAATTAACAATTATCAAAATATCGTCTTTTTAACCCCCCACGCAAAAATGACGGGGTGTTACAAGTTTGACGTGTCTGTGTGTTGTGTGTCTGTCTGTGGCATCGTAGCTCCCGAACGGATGAACCGATTTTGAACCGATGGTGAATTAGTCAGAAGTGTTCTTAGCTATGTTTGATGAAAATCGGTTCAAGATGGCCCCCACCACAAAATGGCGGATTACATAATTTTTCACAACTCCTTCAATATAGGTAAGTATCAAATGCAAGGGCTTGACAAGTAGAATAATGTACACTATATTGAAAGGGAATGAGGAATATTAAGTAAAACTTGAAAATTATTTTTTTCTTAGATTGATGAGGAAACTGGAGTGATGACTGGTACCTACGACCGCTGAGTTTGACCATTATTACGAATGGAATTATTCTACTTAACATACGTTTTTCTACATCAGATAGTGTCGCAGTCCCATTTTCAAACAATTGGCCAAACGACATCTATGATGAAAAATTACATTGTTTCGCAGCCGCCATCTTGAATTTTGATTTTGACATCATATTCGCTGTCAGCACCCTCGAAATCTTTGGAAACGACACCCATGACGAAATTTGAAAATTTTCGCAGCCGCCATCTTGAATTTTGATTATGACCTCATATTCGATGTCAGCACCCTCGAAATCCTTGGAAACGACACCCATGATGAAAAAATTTAAAATTTTCGCAGCCGCCATCTTGAATTTTGATTATGACCTCATATTCGTTGTCAGCACCCCTGAAATCCTTGGAAACGACACCCATGACGAAATTTGAAAATTTTCGAAGCCGCCATCTTGAATTTTGATTATGACCTCATATTCGTTGTCAGCACCCTCGAAATCCTTGGAAACGACACCCATGATGAAAAATTTGAAAATTTTCGCAGCCGCCATCTTGAATTTTGATTATGACCTCATATTCGTTGTCAGCACCCTTGAAATTCTTGGAAACGACACCCATGTTGAAAAATTTGAAAATTTTTGCAGCCGCCATTTTGGATTTTCGTTTTGACTGCACTATCGGCTTTAGCGTCCTCAAAAGCCATGGAAATGTCAAGTAAAAAAAATTAAGTTGAAAAGAAAAGTAAAATAATTAGAAAAACTAAACAAATAAGCAAGCACTCAAATGTTACATGTCGTACTATCTCTGTATTTGTCTTCATAAATTAAAAATTAAATAAAATGTGTACCATTACATTTTTGAAAATAGTATCCCAATAATAAAATCAATACCGAAAAGTCGAAATCATCAACCCTGAAAGTTATGTCCCGAACTACTAACACGGTGGCAGTATGCAGTTCGGGCTCGCACCTCCCGCGTCTCGCCCCTCACACCCCGCACGATTGCTCTGTCTAGACGGCTTCGTCGAACGACTGTATGATGTATAGACTGTGCTAATATTATAAAGGTGACAGTTTGTGAGTGTGAGGGGGTGTGTGTGGGGGTGTATGTGTGTGTTTATATGTTTGTTACTGATTCACGCTCAAACGGCTGGACCAATTTTGTTAAAGTTTTGTATGGAGGTAGCTGACACCCTGGATTAACATATAGGCTACTTTTTATTATGTACCCTTTTTATTGTATACCCGATATTCCCACGGGATCGACATTTACGCGAGTGAAACCAGGGGGCGCAGCTAGTCACTGATATATTGTGTAAATAACAATTAATAACCTAAAATTAATAAGTTTCTAAATATAGGTACAGACGCCAGCACATCAAGCTACTACAATCTGTCAAATTTCTTTAATACATTTTCAACTTTATCACTAAAGCATAAGGTTCAAAGTTCATTGGGAAAATTTGACAGTTTCGGGAAGCTTGATGTGCTGGCGTCTGTACTTCATCTCTCCACTAGTCCATTGCCTACTCTAGGATGCATATCAGGTACGGCTCATAACTCCTTACCTATCCTAAGAGCACATCTTCCCTACCATTACGGCACGGCTGCCTTTCCACCAGAGATGAGTGAGGATGCGTAGCGAGGGATGTGTGAAAAACTAACCAATATCAACGATAACTTAGTTCAAGCTACAAAAAACTGGCCAAGTGCGAGTCTGATTCGCACACGAAGGGTTCCGTACCACAAGGCAAAAACGCCGAAAAAACACGTTTGTTGCATGGGAGCCGGGCCCCTTAAATTTTTATTTTATTCTGTTTTTAGTATTTGTTGTTATAGCGGCAACAGAAATACATCATCTGTGAAAATTTCAACTGTCTAACTATCACGGTTCATGAGATACAGCCTGGTGACAGACGGACATACGGACAGCGGAGTTTTAGTAATAGGGTCCCGTTTTCCTAAAAATAAAGCGATGTTCACACACATTTCTCGCTCATCTCTGGTGGAAAGTCAGCCTTACGGCCCCCCCGGTCTACTCCTTGATATGCAATGGTCTCTGCAGCACCATGAAACATGAGGCTATTTGTACAGGGGCTAGTGCGAGTCTTGGGGTTCACACGGTTAATCAAGTCTGTCATTCATCTATACTAATAATAATATAATCTATACTAATAATAAAGCTGAAGAGTTTGTTTGTTTGTACGGACTAATCTCTGGAACTGCCGGTCGGATTTGAAAAATTCTTTTTGTATTTCATAGCCCAATTATTGAGGAAGGCTATAGGCTATTTAACATCACGCTAGAACCCTTAGGAGCCGAGCAAAATGAAAAAGAGAACGCTAAGCGAAAACGAAGTAATAGCGCGGGCAGGCGATGCGTCGCGAGTTCGCGACGGTGTGGGTCGGGGGAAGAAGAAATCTCACGCGGACAAAGTCGCGGGGAGAAGCTAGTTCTAAATATACTTTCAGATAGACTATGGTAGACAAATGCATTTGACTTCCTTATTGGTATGTCAGTCAGTCTAGGTTAAATCTATGCTAGTGGTCGCAGCTATGACTATTGAATATTAAGTTCTGCACCTATGTTTTTGTTTTCTTCCTCGTCTCTAAACCTATAATATTCTTCCGTAATGCTCAGTTTTGATATAATAATATGTATTTCGTATACAAAAGAGTTTATGAGTATTATTTACTTTAACTTCTAAGTACAGTTAAAAAGTTAAGTTATAAAGCTTATGTTGTGAAACTTTGAAAACGTCGTCTAATATCCATTTACATTCTTTCAGCTTTTATTTATGTAGGTACCTTTCCTCAGTTACTTTATATTAGTGTCTAATAAGTTGTCTATTAAATGTTATTTACAACAGCCAAGTTTGCGGACAAGCATACGTAGGTACCTATAGGTAGGTATTTATTACTGTTACTGTTAGCCTGCATCATCCCACAGCTGGGCAAAGGCCTCTCATCGACGCCCCTCCCCCCCTTGACCCCAGGCCAGAAAGAGGCTCAAATATTAATACAAAAATGTGCACGTTTGATACGCAAAAAGTTTTTAGAGGATCAATTAAATTTTTCCCCTCCAAAATTGGACATTTGAAAAGCTTGGACATCTGTACGCATCAAAGCACAAATTAAAAAAACAAATAATCAACAAAATACTTACTTAGTCATGCAAGACTCCACCATAGTGAAAGCTTTGAATCCTAGAATGCTGAAGATCACCACAGACGCGTAGATGGCCGTGAGAGCGTTACAGATGGACACCAGTAGCACATCTCGAACGCAGTTGTTATTCGGCGGGTTGTAGGAGCCGAACGCGATGAGGGAGCCGAAGGCAAGCCCGAAGGAGTAGAAGACTTGGGTCGCTGCGTCCAGCCAGACGGTCGGGTCGAGGAGTTTTTCCAGCTGTAAGTAAGTGAGATGAGTTTAAGACGGGATAAATGACAGGAAAAAAACGCGGTGGAATTGCGCTCAATCGTAACAATTGCATGTTGAAATATGCCGAAAGCCAACCTTTATAGCATATTCAGCCATATAATGTTCCCACTGCTAGGACATATTATAATTCCTCTCTGTGAGAGGTAAATAGTGAATCAAAATGTGTGTGGGGGTGTGTGCGTGTGTGTGAGGGTGTGTGTCAGAGGGGGTGTGTGTGCGTGTTTAATTAATTAATATGTTTGTGAAGACAAAAGATATTCGGTATATATGTAGTCTAATTGTAATAACCATTTTTCCACTGTGATCTTAGCATCATGTTTGCGTAAATGTAATAAATATTAATGCATAAGAATATTTTGGAACTATCAAATAAATCCTAGAGCCGGAATTTAAAAAGTGATTTTTTCTAACAAACTAATTATAGACGGGAATAAATCGTAGTGATAGCCCGCCCGACTATGGGTTCTGCCAATCTTTGACTAGCTATAGTGACTAAATCACACTAATATTATAAAGGCGAAAGTTTGTGTGTGGGGGTGTGTTTATATGTTTGTTACTTCTTCACGCTCACACGGCTGGATCAATTTTGATAAAATTTGGTATGCTGACACCATGGATTAACATATAGGCTACTGTTTATCCCGATATTCCCACGGGATCGACACTTATGTGGGTGAAACCGCGGCGCGCAGATAGTTAAATATATTTGATTGAATTTTGTATGCAGACTGGGAACGGCATTCGATTTTTAGAGGCAGTTTAATTTAGTGTCGTACTAACTGGGCCCCGCGGTTTTACCCGCATAAGTTTCGATCCTGTGGGAATGTCGGGATATAAAGTATCCTTGTTATAAATTGTCTGTGTGCCAAATTTCATTCACATTCGTCCAGTAGTTTTTGCGTGAAAGAGTAACAAACAAACATCCATCCTGGGTCACAAACTTTCGCGTTTATAATATTAAGTAGTAGGATTGTCGTCTCCACCTTGTATATTCGCAGCCGCAACAGTAACTAACCCGCAAACCGCGTAGGAACTTTTAACCTTTACGCCATTAGAATTTACTCCTGTGCCCTCGTTAATTATTTGAATGAACAATGTGTTTAAAGCGTAGGTAGACATTATGCGAATATTCCATGGCGCCGTTAAGTAAGTCGCAAGGCTTTTATATTCAAGAGCGATGTTGAAAAGAGCGACACTGGTTATCATCATCGTAGTTTTTTTTTTTTTTTTTACCCCACACTAGGAATTTCTCCTGTATTGTGGGTACGTTTACAAACATTTAAACTCACCTACACAAACAGCCAGACCCGGAACCACTACTTGTAGGTCATACAAATATTTGTTCCGTGCGGGAATCGAACCCGCGACACGCGATTGCACTGCGCCAACCATGACAAGTTATCAACATATTCCAGTACTTGTCTTATGGTACTTAAGGTCGGCGCAACAAGTTTTCTTCTTCCATTCTCCTCTGTCACTCCCTTATCTTTCAGATCATTCCTCACACAACTCCATAATCCATCCATCTTTTCTTTTGGGATGTACTGGTTATATCGACCGGTTAATACATATAGTCTGTCCAAAAGTGTGCGATGAAAGTGTAAATACTATCCACCAGACATTGTTCCAGTTAAATCATCACGCCATAACTGGTTGATGGTTTCAACTTCTGTATATCACCGCTTGACCCAACAATTATTGTTAGAATAACATTATTCAATTATCATTGAAAATTCACCGATGAAAATTAAACTTATAGATAAATTAAACTCGATTGTCAAATGTAAAATCTCTTTCAGGTGATTCAAAATTAGAATGAATGTTATATTTAAGTTTACAAAATACTCAATTTGTTTGTCGCACTATAAATTGTACATTTTCTGATACATTTGTTTACATTTTCGTCAGAAACTTTTTGGAACAGACTATACATTAAATTACTCTATGGCATGAACTATTTCCGATTTAAAGGACACATTTATTTTGTACTATGTATGTATGTAAAACCAATATTATAAATAAGGACAGTATTCTCTAATAAAATTGGCCAGCCCCTACTTTAAAATTTCGGGACAGGCTACATTCTTAAAATTTCAGTGGTTGACTGCTCATACTTTCAGCGACGAAGGTCACACGCTCCCAAGCTCCCAAGTGACTCGTAAAAGAGAACAAACTCTTTGGGACACCGTGCATAACCAAACATCAAAAGAGAACTATTTTTAGCCGAGCGCTAGTCCTAAACAGAAAAGCCTTCTTGTTTATTCTGTAACTTGCATGTCATAGGCTCAAATTTTTGGGCGAATTCTTAGTCCATCCAGTCTTTCCAAGGGATATCGAGTTACCTTGTAACTGGGTCGTGGAGGTCAGATAGGCAGTCGCTCCATGCAAAGTACCGTTATTCAACTGCATCTGGTAAGACTGGAAGCCGACCCCAGCGTGGTCTAATTGGCGGACGCAATTATTTAATAACTAGCAGCGCCCCGCGGTTTCACCCGCATAAGTTTCAATCCCGTGGGAATATCGGGATAAAAAGTAACCTATGTGTTAATCCTGGTTATAAACTATCTGTGTGCTATCCAAATCCGTTCAGTAGTTTTTGCGTGAAAGAGTAACAAACATCCATCTTTACAAACTTTCGCGTTTATAATATTTGTAGGATAATATGGAATATAGCAAAAGTAATTGAAATTCTTCGCAACAAACTTTTCGGGGTAGCCCCGAGTGTTTTTGCTTTCTCATGATTTTGCACAAATATTTAGAGAAGCTGGAAGTTTTCGAGTTGTATGTTTAATTTCGAGAAAATAATCAATGTTTCAAGAGTCTAAATTATATGTCAATAAAAGCTTAAAGTGAGCGCCTATCACACCTGTAAAGTCAACGCCGGCCGTCGCTGAAAACCAGCGCCGGGGCTCTGTCTCGTATAGGGTCTTAGCATTATGCTGAGCGATGGCCGTTTTGCATGGATGTGACGCATGTTTTCCTCCAACTTGTTATTATTTTTGTGTTTGTGTTATTTTTATATATCATGTTGACCGCAAATAAACCGTATTTTAAATTTTTTACCGACTTCAAAAGAGGTTCTCAATTCGTCTGTATGTTGTTTTTTTTTTGTATGTTTGTTACGCGACATCTCCGGCAATAATTTATTGTCAATCGATTTCAAAAAAACTTTTTTTAACAAAGTCAAAGTCAAAGTATTTATTAGTGTGTTTTTTGGTGATGCAATAGGTCTTATAATTAGGATATGGTAACTCAAAAAACTACCCATTAGGGCATACACTATTTAGCAATTTAAGAATATAAAATCAATATTACATACAAATTAACATAAATTTCAATAGGTACTTCGAATACAATCTATTTTTATAATAACTATTTTGAATACAATTAATAAGTCAGGTTTTTGAATTGTCAAGCATAAATACATAATTATTATTTAGTTTACTTATTACATTTTGTCAAAAAGGAATTCGTCAATGGTATAATAGCATTTTTCAGTCAATAATTTATTTAATCTCCGTTTAAATTGTGTCAAGTTAAGATCTTTACCGGTTGAATGTCGTAATTACAGAAACAATTAAAAAGCCATTGTGTCTCGCGTGGATCTACGTTCCGACATACTACGGGTTAATGGATAGAGTGTGCTTCAGGGGTGGTCCCATATAAATTTTAGTAACTTAGCTTGGGTAGTTTTTGAGTTAGCTTTAATAATACGTATCTTTGCCACTTAGTTTATATTGATGATGTTAAAATGACTTCCTGTTACTGATATACGACAAGTAGTGTTATACGAATTGGTGTGTGTAGTGGAGGTAGTGTGGAGTAAGTACCTACAACATAAAAATTAAAAATTAAAACTTTTTTACAATAAAAAAAACAACCGACTTCCAAAAAATGCACTACAAAGTGAAAAGTAACAGTTTTAATTTCTTACCTTCGGCTTATACATGTGGATAATGCCGTCAGCAGAGCCGGGCAAGGTGACGCCGCGGATGAAGAAGATTGTCAGCACAACGTATGGGAACAGCGACGTGAAGTATACCACCTGGAACAATTGCATGAGGCTTTATATTTTTACACGTGGGGATGGTACTGTCCCCGCCGTGCCTCGGAATGCACGGTAAGGTCGTTGTTTCCGGCTGTCCTTCATAGATCTTTGACAGTTAGAAACCTAAAAGTCTTAACAACAGCATCGTATTACCCAGTAACTGGGTTGTGGAGGACCGATTCAGCTGCATCCGGTTAGACTGGAAGCCGACCCCAACATAGTTGGGAAAAGGCTAGGCAGATTGTATATGAGTACCTATTTTCAAGCCCGGTTCCCATAACCAAGTACCTAACCGTTAATTCAGACTAAGGCGCATATTCTAGAATGAAGCTCATTACGTTCACTCATCAATCTTGATTCAAATACACAATGGCAGACCCGCAGACATCAAACTAATTTTAAAACTGAACTACTTAGTATTACTATAGTCGGACTTTTAATAAGCTGCAGTAAAATGACAGCTTATGTGTTACTTAAATGACTGAAATTGGCGTCTTTTTGTTTTTTCGCAGCCATCAACCAAATCTTGTTTTTCTAGTACAGAATAGTGTAACAAACGAAACTTATCTGACATACATATCTCTAAACTCAGTCCGAAATGAGTTATTAAGAAGTGTCATTTTACTGCAGCTAATTAAAAGTCGGACTATAGTACTTAGTTTAAGAGTCCCTACTCATATTGTTCACGCAACAACTTGTTGTTCTGTTTCCAAACTATAGATACATATACATATATTTATGGAAATTTCCTGTCGCAAAGGAAGCCATTAAAGTGGAAACGGTTTTTCCTTATTGCGTAAACTTCCAGAGAGGCTCTAGTTTGACCCTTTTAAATGTTTTTTTCCCCGTTAATTGTTTTTTTCCCTGTTAATTGTTTTCCCTTCCCCAATTTTACCTTTTGTAATGGGGTGTTATGACATGGTGTTGACGAGGGCGTTGACAAAAATGTGTAAACTGTACCAATGTTATAATGAAATACATATATTATCCTGTTTTCTTATGAAAAACAAAATTTATTGGTGAGTTAAAATAATCAGTCTTCTAAAAATTTTAAAAACCACCGCGGTGTTCCACTTCTACCTATGGCCGGGGGTGCGGGATTCGCATAAGCATTTACCGCTCCGACATCTGCAATACCCATAGATATCCGAATCCGTGGCAATACCTAACCAGTTGTGTTGCCAGCCTAACAAACAGCGGATATAGACATATCAGCTGTTTTTTAGGCTGGTAACGCAACTGGTTAATTACTCCGGCAACAATACCCTTAAAACCGGAACAAAGCAATGATGCTTGGAGGCAGAAATAGGTTTAGTGGCTCTGCTTTTGTGTAAAAAGTTATCATCTTATGGTTCTTACCACAGATATACTTAGATACCTACACCTAGATAACGCAAGAGCAACTACTTCGCCTGCTCAGTTTACGTACAAAAATCGTAAGCCGCCTCTTTGGCGCTCAGTAATGTGGTACTGCTGGCTAGGTGAGCGTGAGCGCTTCGGCTTAGCCCCTGGGGGTGGGGCGAGACCCGAGAACCGGTGCCGCACGCGGCGGCGTCTTTGAATCGATTTGATTTTCCCATCACTAAATAGTGCTTGTGACGGTAGTCGAAAAATGGCACGCTTGGTTTTCATACAGATCGTGATACTTGCGTTATTTAGGTCTATCTGTATCTGTGGTTCTTACCTTTCCACTGCTCTGAATTCCCTTCATCACAATGAAGAACACGATGATCCAAGCCAGCAGAAGGTACAACACGATCCACCACCTCGGTACGCCAGGCTCGTCGATACTGGGAGACGCGTCCAGGGCCTCGCGGTACCAGAAGTAGACGGTTGAAGATGCCTTGTTGCATTCAGCTTCACGAGTTCCGTTGTCTACAGGGCAATGGGCCCACGGAAGAGTGTCAGCTGAGAGCTGAGGGCAAAATAAAAGAGGTTATTATAGGTATTGCTGTGACGAAACACGTCATCTACTGGACTGGACTGATCAATGGTCATCTCGTTGCTGCCAAGGCTTATAAAAAAAAAAGGATTATTTTTATTTTGTTTCTATTTGCTGTGTTCTAGGACGCTTTTATCGTGTACGTATTTTTTACATCGTTCTCACACAATATAATTACAAATTCAAAATGAATGATGTAACTAATATTATGTAACAATACAGGGTTATTGGTAAAACATTATCAACCTCTGAGGAGGTCATTGTATACTCATCATTATAAACAACTTTTACTATGGGACCAAACCTGAACTCGCAAAAAAAAACAGCCCTACATTTATGTTCGTATCTCGTCTTCGCGTGCCGCCTAAATTCGTCTTAAAAAGATTTCTTCAAGTAGACCGCGTAAGTCAAAAATTTAGGTTTTTTTTAATTATGTTTGCTGCAAATCTACATATATTTTCACGAAATAGTATTATTTCCATCAAATTTATATATTTTTTTAGCATAAGCTGTCCCAATCCTGGGCAAAGGCCTCCCTCCACGCTTTTCAACTTACGCGAACCCGCGCGTCCTCCTTCCTGTTTTGTCGGAACCTATCCAGCTCGTCCCACCATCTCCTACGTGTTCTGCTATGTGGTATGGCATAATGGCAGTATGCCAGATGCTAACGGTTGACTTTGACTTTGACAACAAGCACCAAATCAGATCTGAACGTACGAGAATACTAAGAAAAAAATTGAGTTTGATTAAACTAAGCAGGAAATCACTTACTACCTATATTCTTCCAATATTCTTTTTGCTTACGATTTAGAAAACAAACAAATATCACAGCAAGGAACTGGCAACTAGTTATGAATTTGAATAATATTGCGCCCACATTCAGTCGTTTCTGTAGGATTTCTTCTCGCATCTCGACGATTCTCTGTTCTTGCATATTCTTTGGGGTCTCATTTACTTCTTCTTGCAGACCCTCTATGATCAAACCTGTTTTTACTTCAAAGCTCTCTGGGTCGTCTCTCCCTTCTTGCGTGTCTGGGATCTCGTATCCATCTTCGTACAGGATCTCTGGCATCTCATAGATAGTTTCCTCGCTGCACCAGCACTCATTACTCATTCTGGGCCTTACCCTTGCCCGGTCGGCTCTTCTAGAATCTTTTATAGGTTTCGGATACATTTTCGCGGTTTGGAGTGTCAATCACTCAACGAGCGGAACAAGACTGCAGTTATTGATCAATGAGTGGAATGATAAAAGATGTTATGTGTATTTATGTGTCATAAATCTCGGTGTTGTGATTGGATGCGTCCGCTGTGACTTGCACAGTACAGCCTCGTACGCGTTTATACCTGAGGTCCTGGAAATCTAGCCACTATAGATAGTTAAAGAGCTTTGTAGTGCAAGGTCAACGTTGTTTTGATTCGCTCTCTCTTTACAAAACATATGGAATGAATCTGTTTGCTTTCGTTTAACGGGAAACTATACGGATACCTACTTCGCTTTTTATCAGAGTCAATTACTTATGAACTTTCTTGAGTGTTCATCTTCTTCTTCTTAGCGTGTCGATAGCAATCTAAATGGACTCGGCCCAGAATTCGGCTACTTGTTTGGCGCCATCAACAGCGTCCACCAATGTGTGTTAATTGGGGTGCATGAAAGGAGCCTCCCCGAGCGACGTATCTACAGAACCTCTATACGTCCGGCGCACCCTGGGCAATCAGCGAGTTACTCACGCTGATTAGCTAATCCTTTCACCACGATGGCAATCCAAAGTCCACTTATAAAACCGGCTCTGTGCGTAGTCTCGATTAACATCGAAGGGTTCTCACGAGACAAATCTGAAATTCTTTCTGATGTCTACCGCAAAACTCACTGCGACATTCTCTGCGTTCAAGAGACCCATCGATATGAAACGCAAAGCCGGCCACACATCCCTGGACTTACGCTTATCGCCGAGATCTGTCACCCAAAGCACGGTAACGCAGTGTTTTCTGCTCCCGGCGTAAACATAGTGCTCAAGTGCTCAAACGAGAACGGCATAGAAATCATCACCGTTGATGTTATAATTCTTGAGTGTTAATTCTTTGCATTAGTTTATATAAAAAAATCGAGAGATGTCGTGGGACACCCGATTGGGACGAAGTTCCTATCGCCGTATATTATGTACTAACGACCCGGCGAAATTCGTACCGCCTTAGAATATGAATTATCTTAATTTTTTTTTTCGTGATTTTTTTTCTATATTTTGATAAATATTCTGCTATCCGGGGCGGAGACAAAACCAACAAATCAAAAATCATAAACATCAGTCCAGCCGTTCTTGAGTTATAAATGGTGTGACTAACCCGACTTTGTGTTAGGTATTTATAATCTGTGATTACTTGGTAACAAAAGCATAAAGTTTGTGTTGAATTGTTGATACCATTCGTCGCCCCGCGCGTGTCTAGTGCCTTTTTATCAAGGGTGGTTTATTTCGTGCCATTTTTTAAGCTATTTATTTTGTTTAAAAATTCAGTTTTCTATTTTTAGTAAAATTGTTTATTTTATTATTTTACTGTTTAATGTGATAATCTAATCACCACTCTGTAAATACAACACCTTCCAATATATAAATAAAAGAATAATAAACGTATTATTGAAATCCTTAGAAAGGCCTTTCCTTTGGTGTCCCCTTTTACCCTAACAGGCTTATAATACATAAGGGAGTTTTTTCTATAAACGTTGATTAAAGTTAAGAGACGTTTAAGCTTCAAAAATCTATGGTTAAAAACAGTCGCTTATTTATTTATTTAAACTTTTCGCACAAAAAAGGTACAAAGGCGGACTTAATGCCTGAGGCATTCTCTACCAGTCAACCAAAGGTGGTGAAGAGATTGGATGGCAGGTGCTTTGGTTGAGAAGAACAATGATAAAAATTAAAAAAGCTAATAAAACTAGGTACGTTATCATTTCATAACGTTTATAAATAAAGGGGAAAATGTGAACACTTACCCGAATACTGTTAAAAAGGTAGAAGAAGACCCAAGTGATGATGACGTTGTAGTACAGCGCCACAAACAGCGTCACCACACAGCTCGAGATCCCGATGCCACCAAGCCAGGGATGTATGGTGTTCCAGACTCCCAGGGAGCCGAGACGCATCTTCTGTCCGATTGCCATCTCGATCAGGAAGAGGGGGATGCCCTCCAGAATTAACATTATTAGAAACGGGATCAGGAAGGCGCCTGTGGGCAGAGAAATAGTTGAGTTAGTGACGTAATTGGTGGTACGTCGGTATGTATCTCTGCTTACCCTTTGAGGGATAAAGATTTATGCCCGATTTTTTTAACACCAGACGACACGTAAATAAATGCTTATATAACTCAGCGGCGATAGTTGAAAATCTAATTACGCAAAGTGTTAGTGAAACCGGGAATTAAGAGCGAGAACACACTGTCGTTCAGAAAAATGTATGTATGTAATGTAAGTATATTAAAAAAAAAAACAAGCTGTGCCCGCAGTTTTGCTTCTACTATCTAACTACTGCTATCTCCAAGTTGCTTGTAGTTTATTTGTCTATTTAGTATTACCGCAAGTTGCGATCCCTCGCATGCAAGTTTGATGCCAGTTCACAATTTGTCGGTTTGCCATTATAAATTATAAATATATTATTATATAATATAATTATTATATAAAATGATAAACTGACTGATTGTTGATATATCAACGCACAGTCTAAACCGCTGCTCCTAGAGACATGAAATTTGGAGGGTGTGTTCTTTGTGAAGAGTAGGTATCCACTAAGAAAGGGTTTTTCGAAATTCCACCCCTAAGAGGGTGAAATTTCACGCGGACGAAGTCGCGGGCAGAAGCTAGTAAATATTATAATTATAAAAAAAAAGCGTTCAATTGTAAATGGTCTGTTGCAAACGCAATAGTTTATAATCTATCGCGAGATAGATTATAGACTACTACGGAAATATTCATCCCCACTTCACAGGTAGGGGAACTACCCTAAAAAAAAATATTTTCCAAAATTTTATTTTACCATTTTATGGGCTTAATTGATATACACGCTCCTATAAAATTACAGCTTTCTAGTACTAACCGGTAAAACCTCGGACAGACAGACAGACGGACATGACGAAACTATAAGGGTTCCTTGTCAGAAACTACGGAACCCTAAAAAGGAGTAAATTCGTTTTGGCACATCGTCGTTTTATTCCGAGCGCACGCACATTATAGCCATCTCTCTTCTTAAAGTAATTGCATCACTTTCGCTCGCTTACTAGATCAGTCGCTAAGATTTATTTTCGAGGTAGCGCCCTAATCTCGACCCAAGGAGCGATTGATAACGGCAATATAAAGCTCTAAAGAGCTTCTTCTCTTATAATTCTTTAGTTAGAGACAATAGATCTATTTTGTAGGCAGGAGGTTTTTAATAATGGTTGGCCTTGAATGAGAGACCTTGCTTATCATGGTTGGGTCTCGGATGTTCGTATATAATATGTAGGAACACACTTAGCTAAATTAGAATTTTAATGCCGGTATTGGTGTGTACCTTTGTTGTTATCATCATTTTAATCTATACTACTAGCTGCTGTCCGCGACTTCGTTCGCGTGGAAGTCGTAACCACCGTATGTAAGTGCTTAAATAACATCAGTCACATTTTCCCCGCCTGCGCTATTATTTCGTTTCCAATTAGCGTCCTTTCTGGCTGATTTTCTGGTGAGACTCGCAACTGTCAAATTGTTTTAACGACAGCAACGACCTCTCCGATACCCATTCAGTTTTGTACTGTGCAGCTGTAGCGGCATGTCGTGTAGCTCATGTTAAATTCCCCAACAGTGACAGAACTCCACAACCAAAACCAGCTGTACCAGCTTGGCAGTGTAGGATTGAGTGTCGTATCGGTGAGGCTAGAGCACTCTTCGGCAAGCTAATCTGCTTCAGGGAGGGCAATACTCGCCCTAGAGTAATAACATCAGTCATATTTTCCCCGCCCGCGCTATTATTTCGTTCTCACGCCAGCACATCAAGCTACCCGAAACTGTCAAAAATTCCCAATCAACGTTGTACCTTATTAATTTAGCAATAAAGTTGAAAATCTATTAAAGAAACTGGCTGATTTTTCCTGTTTGCTCGGCTTCTAAGGATGATAGAGTGGTGTGCCTTTCACAAGAATTGGGCTATCAAATGCAAAAAAAAATATTTTTTCAAATCCGACTAGTTATTCCAGAGATTAGCGCGATCAAACAAAAAACCGGCCAAGTGCGAGTCGGACTCGCACACGGTTCCGTACCACAAGGCATAAAACGCCGATAAAAACTAACTGTATTTTATTTCTATTATTTCTGGTTATAGCGGCAACAGAAATACATCATCTGTGAAAATTTTAACTGTCTAGCTATCACGGTTCATGAGATACAGCCTGGTGACAGACAGATAGACAGACGGATAGTGAAGTCTTAGTAATAGGGTCCCGTTTTTATTACCCTTTGGGTACGGAACCCTAAAAACGGTCCGTCAGAGCTAGCCAACTTAAGTACATTTCAGTCATATAAATTTTCATCATAGCATAATCAGCCTAAAAGGCTGCCTCTCGATGAGAGGGAGTGGGCCGTAATTCACCACGCGGGCCCAGTGCGGGTTGTTAGATGTCATTATGTCTTCGAATTTTTCGTTCGAGGACATGCTGGTCACGATGTTTTCTTTCACCGTTTTGGGAGTAGTGATGATGAAATAATTAACACAAGTAAAGCGCCTGTCTGGGTTCGAATCTACGACCTGCAACTTGTAAGTACGCGACCTTTTCTACTGGGCCACCACTACCCATTTTGGATCATAAAACCAAACAAATAGCAAACAAGTTCAAAGCAATTATATCTTTCAACAATAAAACGTAAAAAGTAAAATAGAAAATTGGACCAAAAAACGCTTTGCGAACATAATTCTGTAGCCTACCAAACTTGCATATTATCTGGCAGGGTGCCAAAACAAATTGTTTTGTGCTATTAACTTTTTTTGCATGTGTTGGCATTTTTTGACGATCATTAAGTGCCACTGGAGGGCTTTAGGCTAAATAATGGTGCCAATTTTGTTGTTCGCAAATTAAACTAAATTTAAGTTCAGTGCATCTTTTTCTTTCTATTTTGTAGGGGTCAGACTGTATCGGTGGTGTGGACTGTATGTGGTTCTTCAGGTTCTTAATTAAAACTCCAATTTTTCTTCTTATTTATTCTTCAGAGATCAGCTGTACTGTACAATCGGCGAACGACTACGATCGAAACCGGATTGGGCGCCCCTTATTATACCCCAGCACATGGGCGCAAGTAGTGGGTACACTATTGTGTCAACTATCGAAATTCTAGGCGACGCACCAATCCGGTTCGTTTGGCTCGTGTCCGGTCTCCGACAGGTTTCGACTTGTCGCGACCTGTCGGAGGCAAGACTCCGCGACCAATCACAAACATTTCTTATACATAAACTTATTCCTACGATCATGGCACATAATTCCTAACGCTAGATTTACATAATATCACTATTTACACTTAATTCTATGACGAGCTCGGCGTCCGTAACATTTCTCCCCCCGGCGTAGCTCGCGAAGCCTCTTCCTTCTTCTCCAGGACGACGAGCTTGCTCACCGGTCGTCGGAAGATTCCGGTCCTGGTCCGTATCTCGACCACACGAATGCTGCCGTCAGTTGCAGGGTGCGTGCGCTCGACGATCCCCATCGGCCAGGTGTTCCGGGGCAGCGTGTTATCGACCACCAGAACCACGTCACCAATTTGCGGCGGTCTCGCGTTATTCTTGGGCTCGCCGCGGGGTACTAGTGTGGGCAGATATTCCCGTAGCCAGCGCCGCCAGAAGTGGTCGGCGAGCGCTTGGCTGGCTCGCCATGTTCGTCGGTCGTCCTCTTTGCACGGCCCCGTCGTAGGCAGGCCGTTTGAAGACCCCAACAAGAAGTGGTTGGGGGTCAGGGCCTCAGGATCGTTCGGATCTACGCTGACGTGGGTCAAGGGTCGTGCGTTTATGGAGAACTCTGCTTCGGTAAGGAGCGTGCTGAGGACTTCTTCAGCAGGTGCCTTCTCTTGTAGGGTGACCTTGAGGGCCGCCTTGACGGAGCGTACCATCCTTTCCCATGCGCCGCCTTGATTGGGTGCGCCAGGAGGTATAAACCGCCACTCCATTCGATGATGCAGCCCCTCGTCGTTCAGGGCAGGTAACCACTCGGTGTAGGCATTGCGGAGCTCTTGATCAGCCCCTCGGAAGTTGGTCGCGTTATCTGAGTACATGATCCGCGGCCAACCCCTGCGCGCAGCCATTCTTCTCAAAGCCATTATTGCAGAGTCCGTTGAAAGGGATGCGACGAGCTCTATATGTACGGCGCGGCATGTGAGACATGTGAACAAGGCGCCCCACCTCTTCTCACGACGACGGCCCACCTTGACCATCATGGGTCCAAAGTAGTCCACCCCGCAGTTAGTGAACGGGCGGTGGAAGGGATCTAGGCGGGCGTGCGGCAGGTCTCCCGTGGCCGGCGTCTGTGGTGTCCCCTTCTGTCTCTTGCAATAAGCACACTCTCTTTCAATGGTGCGCACGGTAGGTCGTAGATGTATGACCCAGTACCGTTGTCTCAGGTCATTGGTCACGCGCTCACGGTTGGCGTGACCTGCAGCGCAGTGTTCTCGCAGCACCAGAAGCTTCGTAACTCGGTGGCGGCCGTCCAGTATGATTGGCCTCTTTGCCTCTTGTGGTGCTGCTGATGCTTCGATGCGGCCTCGTACCCGCAGGAGGCCGTCCTCTAACACTGGGTCCAGCTTGTACAGCCTGCTCGTTCTTGTGAGGGGGCGGGCTGACTGTATCCGCCTCATCTCTTCGCCGAAGCTTTCCCGCTGTGCTTGCTGCAGGAGTTCTTTCTCGGCGCGCTGGATGTGTCTGTGTTCCAGTCTTGTAGCGGTTCGTCGACACATGTCGATGAACGCCAGGGCTCTCGCCGCCGTTCTTACTAGCGTTTCATACTTACGAAGCGGGCAGGGTCGGGTAGCCAGCTGTCTCGTGGTTCCTCGATGACGTGCAGAACTCCCTGTTCGTCGTCTTCTGTAGGCGGCGTTTTTCCGGGCCATTGCTCCTCGGGTAGTTGTAAGAAGCTAGGCCCCTGGAACCACCGATCGGTTATGTGGATCGGCGCGTTGGTAAGTCGGGTGGCGTCGTCGGCTACGTTTTGGTCAGTTGGTAGCCAGCGCCATTCTTCCTTTGAGGTGAGCTCGGCGATCTCTCCCAGTCGGTGCGCGACGAATGGCGTGTATCGTCGCATGTCGTTTTTTATCCAATGCACGACGGTGGAAGAGTCTGTCCAGTATACCGTTCTGCTCACCTCCATGCGATGTTCCTTTCGGAGGGTGTCAGCGAGTCTAGCCCCTATGACCGCTGCTTGTAGTTCCAGCCTGGGAATAGTTTGCGCTTGTCGTGGTGCCACCTTGGCTTTGGCGGCGTTCAACACGATGCTCACTGTGTCGTCGCAGTTCACTACTCTCCAGTAGGCCACGGCTGCGTAGGCTTGTTCACTCGCGTCGCATAGGACATGTAGTTCTATGTCCTTGTACTTGTTCGACGTGTAGCTTCTAGGTAGTCGAAGCTGGGCGATGTCGGTGAGTTGAGCGAGCCAGGTTGTGAAGAGTTCGTTCTCCTCTTCCGGTATCGGTTCGTCCCACGTTATTTGGAGGCGCCACAAACTTTGCAGGATGATCTTTGCCCGTATTGTGAAGTGGCTCAGCAGTCCTAGAGGGTCGTAGATGGACATTACCGAGCTGAGTGCTTCTCTCTTAGTGGGCGCGCGCTTCCGTTCTCGTACCGGAGCGGGGACTCGGTTCATTGAGGTATTGAACCCGAGTTCGTCCCGTTCGGCGCTCCAGTACAGCCCGAGTATCTTGCTCGCGGGCTTCTCTCCCCCCAGTTGTGTGGGTGTGGTGGCATGCAGCTCCCGAGGCACGTCGCGTAGCACTGTTTCGTCGTTCGTGCTCCATTCACGCAGAGTAAACCCGGCGACCGCGTGCACCTGTCTCACTTCCTGTATTGCCTTCAAGGCCTCTTCCTGGTCATCGTAACTTGCTACCAGGTCATCCATGTAATGGCTGTTCTTTATAGCTTCTAGCGCTCGTGGGTAGTCTTGCCCGTGTATGTCCGCATTGTGGTTACGGACATAATGGGCCATGTATGGAGAGCTGGCTGCGCCGAAGATCATGCTCGTCATTTTGTAGTGGCGCGGGGGCTCTGTTCTGTTGGTGCCTCTCCACAGAAACTGCTGTGCCGGTTGATCCTCAGTTCTTATTTTGATGCGTAAGAACATTTCCTGGATGTCTGCAGTGACTGCTATCGCCTTTTCCCGGAAGCGGAATATGATTCCCGGTAATGATAGCAGCAGGTCCGGGCCTTCTAGTAATCTATCATTCAGGCACACACCGTGACTTCTTGCCGCTGCGTCGAACACTAGTCTCTGCTTGCCGGGCTTGTTTGGGTTCTGCACGGCGAAGTGGGGCAGGTACCAGCAGACAGCACTTGCCTGTTCTGTGCCATCGCACGGCACTGCATATCCTTTTCTCAGCAGGTTGTCGATCTGGGCACTATACTGTTCGGCGAAGTCAGGTGACGCGTCCATTTTCTGTTCGATTTTTCTTAATCGGCGGAGCGCTGCACCGTAACTTGGTGGCATGGTGACGTTGTCGTGTCGCCATGGCAGTCCGACTTCGTAGCCACCGTCGATCTTCTTTATCGTTCTTTCGACGATGGCTGTCGCTCGTTGGTCAGCGTCACTTACGCGTGGTTCTCGCGCAATTCCCAGCGCTTCGATTTTGAAGTGAGCTTCCACTAAGTCGTGAAGGCGCTGGTGGTTGTGTTGCTGCTCGTCGCTCTCATAGAGATGCAACACGTTGCCTTCATTCATGATGACGTTTCGTGGTGCGGTCCCGTGCACTACCCAGCCGAGCTGCGTTAGGGAGGCAGCTGGCTGGTTGGGGCCGCCGACTCGGAGTTCTCTTGACACGATGCATTCCCAGTGGTCTGTTCCTATTAGTAGACCAGGGCGTGCCTTCTCGTAGCATACCTCTTCTGGTGCCAGGTCCCTTAGGTGCTCGCAGTCTAACAGCGTCTCCGGGATGGACTGCTGGTGAAGTTGAAGATTCTTCATGGTCCTTGCTTTGACCTTGTATCTTTCGTCGCTCTTCAGCCCTTTGATTTGGATGTTCACCAGCTGACTGCCCGTTTCCTGTTGCGACATGTTGACCCCGTTCAGGTGAAGTGGTTGCGACGGTCCTTCTGCCCCGATGCTTTCTGCTAGCTCCTTGTCGACGAGGGTTATGGTTGCTCCCTCATCCAGGAGAGCGTATGTGTTCGCCTCCCCCCGTGGTCCGGAGACGATGATCGGGCACATCTTCAGCAGGACTGTTCGTGGTTCGGCAGCTGGTTGTGTTGCTACCGACAGTACCGCTTCTTCCTTGGGTGGTTCTTCAGACTTATGTTCAGTTGCTGACTTTACTTCGGGCAACTCTTTTCTTTCTTGATGCAGCGTGGCGTGGTGAGGCCGGCGGCACTGGTTCACACCGCACGGTTTTGCCTTGCACATGATGCGTCTGTGTTTCTTCTGGGCGCACTTGAAACATATCTTATGTTCCTTCACTAGTTCCCACCGCTGGTCCACTGTCATTGCCTTATATTTCGGGCACTGGGTTAGTACGTGGCTTTGCTTACAACTGGGGCACTGATCTTCTTCGGTCCCTTCAACCGTGGCGTACACTGTGTTGGACTTCTTCTTCAGTGTTATAGCAGGCCTGGTCTCCTTCTTCTGTGGTGCGGTCGCGGCGCTCGTTGTCGGGGCGTATGTGTATCGTAACGCCCTATCCGCTTCACGCATTAAGAAGCGAGATAGCATCACTATTTCTGGCTCTGCTGTTCCTTCGTTGTCACAGGCAAAGTCGCACCACCGGGATCGGAGGTGGGGACTTAATTTTTCAAGCACTTCCCGGGTTAGCAAGGGATTATAGAGGTACCCCTTGCGGTCGATTGTCTTTAACACACATATCGTATTTTGAATCTTGATCGCGAAACTGTTTAGGTCACTGGCTGAGGCACTAGGTTTTGGCATCTTCTTCAGGTCGTCCAGTGCTTTGTCTATGATTACCTCTGGTCGGCCAAAGCACTGCTCCAACGTCTTCATTACAGCGTCCGGTTCTGTGGCCGCGTGCAGAAGAGCCGCTACTGTTTCTCGTGCTTCGCCTTTGAGGCAACTTCTTAGTCGCTGGAGGTTCTCTGCCGGTGACACGTTGTACATGTTGGTCGTGTCGTAGTAGGATGCCTTGAACGGTAACCACTCACTGACTGCACCAGAGAAAGTCGGTAGATCTGTGTGCCGAAGTCGTGGTCTGGCCATCTTCTCCAGGGTCGCAGCTAATTGGTCGATGCTGTTTCTGGCTCTCGTTGGCGTCGGCGACCTTCCTCGTGGCACATCAAATCGTTGCTGCTTCGCGTTGTTTTCTTTAGTTTCTGCGTTCGCGTCCCCCTCCCCCCGTGTACTGATGGGGTGGGTACGCAGCCATTGGTCCACCTTCTGGTGCTGGTGTTCCTCTTGAAGTAGATCTTCATGGACGCTTTCTTGGTCTTCTTGGATCACGGAGACCTCGGCGGCCAGTCTCTTCTTCACTAGATCTGCTTCAATTTCCAGCTCCTTTCGTTGGATGGCTGCTAGTTTCTCGGCCGCCTCAAGTTCGGCCAATCGTAGCCGCGTAGTCACGCTTGTGTTCGATCTCACTGACCGCGGCGGCGACCTACGGCGCTGTTCTGACGATGGTCCCGCTGTAGCGAGGTCTGCGGCGGTAGTGGGTCCGGCCACACTGTCGACTTGAGGTGACGCCGGTGGATCAAGCGATAGTCGTCGTCGTCGCTCTCGTTCTATTCGTTCCGCTTCCTTGCGACGTACCGATGTTAGCATCTCTTCGTCCCTTCGTTCTAGGGCTCGCCGCTGTTCTTCCATTTCTGCTAAGTCACTTTGACTACGGGTGACTACCATCGCGTTCGGTTGACGGCGCACAGTGACACAGCAGAGATACACAGCAGAGATACACAGCAGAGATATACAGCAGAGATATGCAGGTAAGTTATTACTGGTTCACTCACGAATAATTTGTTCTTCCAAGTCGCAGAGTCCTTTCTTAATCCGGCTTGACAGGACCAGAACTGTAGGGGTCAGACTGTATCGGTGGTGTGGACTGTATGTGGTTCTTCAGGTTCTTAATTAAAACTCCAATTTTTCTTCTTATTTATTCTTCAGAGATCAGCTGTACTGTACAATCGGCGAACGACTACGA
Source organism: Oligia latruncula (assembly GCA_948474745.1). Lineage (NCBI taxonomy): Eukaryota > Metazoa > Arthropoda > Insecta > Lepidoptera > Noctuidae > Oligia > Oligia latruncula. The sequence continues at coordinate 11,327,317 of OX419706.1, forward strand.
TCGAAACCGGATTGGGCGCCCCTTATTATACCCCAGCACATGGGCGCAAGTAGTGGGTACACTATTGTGTCAACTATCGAAATTCTAGGCGACGCACCAATCCGGTTCGTTTGGCTCGTGTCCGGTCTCCGACAGGTTTCGACTTGTCGCGACCTGTCGGAGGCAAGACTCCGCGACCAATCACAAACATTTCTTATACATAAACTTATTCCTACGATCATGGCACATAATTCCTAACGCTAGATTTACATAATATCACTATTTACACTTAATTCTATGACGAGCTCGGCGTCCGTAACATATTTCATTAAGAAAAGGACAGAAGACAAAAATATTAGTTTAGTCCTGTCAAATTAGGATATGCATAGACAAGTTTAGACGTGATTAAAAAATACGTCAATTTGTGTCAGGCGCTGACTAGATTTATCTTTTGATTGCCTTGATTTAGAAATTTGATTTTGTCACTGCTTCAAGGGATTGCAGCCCTTAATATTTGATATTAATTTCAACTTGATAACTCCACGTGTTCCTGAGAAAAAGGCTCTTGACTGACGGACAACGAAGTGATCTTCTTACAAAGGTTCCTTTTTCCTTTTGAGATACGGAACCCTAAAACACCGATGTTACTTGCTAACAGAATAGATGAAACGTACTAAGTGTGTGAAACAATGAAATGTAGGTACTAAAGCTCAAGCACGTTCTACCAGTGTTTATATTTATTCAACGTCAACCGCATAATACATTAAAGTCGCTTTTACGCTGCCACACAGATTCAATATAAACGTCATGGCCGCTAAACGCTGTTTGAACAAGCCGCTTGATTGCCAGGGTTTCAGTACGTTGCACTTTTGTTTGGTGTTCTATATGACCCTGGTTGAAAATCTACAGTTATTATTTTTAACTAGCTTCTGCTCGCGACTTCGGCCGCGTATTTTTTTGATCAATCATATCGTATGATATTCGGCAATACTGTAGCTTCCCATTAGTGAAAAAACACCATTTAATCAACATTTTGCATCTCCGAAATGGTGATTCTTAGGAAAAAATGTGTTAGAACAAATTTTTGTATAGGTATAACTGCATGATGAACAATTTTGTCTCACCTATTTTTATGAGAAAACTTACCGTTTAGTTGAAAAATGCAAAAAACCGATTTTTGCAATATTTTGACCTTGAATAAACTTTTTTGCACACGTCGGATCGATGGGGACTTTTGACAATTTATTTTGATTGGTGTTCCCATAATTCATACTAAATTTCAGCTTTATGCGAATTAATCACACTAATATTATAAAGGCGAACGTTTGTGAGTGTGTGGGGGTGTGTGTGTGTATGGGGGTGTGTTTATATGTTTGCTACTTCTTCACGCTCAAACGGGTGGACCAATTTTGATAAAATTTTGTATGGAGGTAGCTGACACGCTGGATTAACATATAGGCTACTTTTGTATCCCGATATTCCCAAGGGATCGTCACTTATGCGGGTGAAACCGCGGGGCGCAGCTTGAATGTCTAACCTTGAATGTCTGTTTTGACCGGGCTAATAGTCTGATCGAAAGTAGCGCACCCGCACTGGGTGTTAAAAGAAGGACTGACAAAACTAAAACTTCCATACGTAATAAAAAAAATATTTAGTATAAATGAATCGCTGAATGTGTTGCTAAGCGCAAATCTCGAGAACAGCTGAACCGATTTCGGAAAAAAATTTTTTTAATATATCTATGGGAGTAGGGTAGAAGTAGGGTAGGAGTAAGGTAGGAGTAGGGTAGGAGTAGTGTAGGAGTAGTGTAGGAGTAGGGTAGGGATAGGTTAGGGTAAGGGGTACGACACCACGCAAATGAAGTAGCGCCGGGCAGCTAGAAATAATTTATATGGCAAAACAACATTTGCCGGGTCAGCTAGTATGTAAATAAATAAAAATAATGAATAGCTAATTAATTAATAAAAATAACAAAATTATATCCTAACTTAACTAAAACTATTCCAAACTAAAACAAACGACAAGCAAACTTACAAGTAGAAACGACATGCGGTGCGTGAGTAAACGCCTTCTAACAATATTACAATACCCAAAAGTTTAACATGTAAACGTATGTTGGACAGTACTTAGCATAACTGTAACTGTCTATCCCCGCTTCGTATTTTGGTAACTTGCTAACTATCTCCTAATTAAGGTATTTCTGAAGCATTATTCAGGACAATTTACAGCAACAAAAGAACAGGGGGCCTAAAAAGGCCACTTTGGAGAATCATAAAAGGATAACATTATGAATCGTAATATGGCGAAGACAGTCCGTTTTTTTCTTTTTTTCGCTGCACTATGTAGGTATAATCAAAGGGATTGAGATTGGATTTGGATCGGATTGATTTGTATTTTAGCACAGACAAAAAAAAATAACTGAAAAATGCTTCACCACATAGAAAGCTAATGATACTTCTTTTTTTTGCTCATCATCACCTTTTCCCTTTTTCCCAATTATTTGGGGTCGACGGCCTATCTGACTTCCGCAACCCAGTTACTGGGTAAAACAATACCCCTTAGTAAGACTGGTTGTCAGACTTCAGGCTTCTGATTACCCGTAACGACCCCGTTATTTTTGCTACGGAAATAAATTCATATTTAAATCATCATCATCTGCCTAGCCTTTTCCCAACTACGTTGGGGTCGGCTTCCAGTCTCACCGGATGCAGCTGAATACCAGTGTTTCACATGGAGCGACTGCCTATCTGACCTCCACAACCCAGTTACTAGGTAATACGACACCCCTTGGTAAGACTGGTTGTCAGACTTTCGGGCTTCTGACTACCCGTAACGACTGTCAAAGATCCACGAATGACAGCCGGGACCAACGGCTTAACGTGCTTTCCGAGGCACGGAGGGGTCTCGGTATGTAAAGATGGTCACCCATCCACATACCAACCGCGGCAAGCGTAGCTTAACCTGATCGATCGAACTGTGCGGCTGTTATTATTTAGCCACGGGCCCCTAAATTCATATTTAAATACAAATGATTTTTTAAACACCCTTTTAAAAATGTAATTAGATTCCAGTAAAGCTTATAAATACACATTAACACAGCTAGACCAAAGTTATTATTATAAGGTGAATAATGTATGCTGAGATAATTATTTGATTGTTCCATGAATAATTGATAAATTTATATAGACAGGTAAAAATAATAAAATAAATTCTAACTTAACTAAATCTATACAGAAATAAACCTACCATAGATATAAAATCAGATATTTATAAACAGCCTAATAGCACAAACAATCAGTTCCATATTTAGTCATGCCGTCTTGTCTGGGTCGAATGATATCGATTTTTAAATTGCTACGGAGCTGCTACGCTGCTACGAAATTGCGACGTAGCTCGTCACTCGTAGATATTGCTACGGCAACCTTTGGTCTTTGCTACGAATGCAGAAACTATAATTATTTCATGTTAAAGTAAATAAAGTAGGTATACTAAAATTATTTAGCTGTAAGTATTTGGTGAATGAAGAAGTCTAGGTGTCCTAAAATAAAATCATGTCTGTCTGTCAGAGGCACTATCTAGCTTCTAACGCGGAAAATAATAAAAAGAAGGTAAGCTATAGGTAGTAGTTTTCTGTTTTTATAGTTTTAACGTGTATTTATTTTGCTGTAGGTAATGCCAATAAACGCATTTTTCTTTTTTTCTTTCTTTTAGTTTTCTGGTTTTAAGTACTTTCTCAGATCAGCGAGGTAATTGCGTAACACACTGTCAATAGCAATAGCTTTCATTTTGACAGTTCAACAACATTCATTGCGTTATTTACGTTGTTGAACAGACAATTTTTTCGAACATATAAAGCAATGGATTAGCTATATCCTTCAAAATTATTCAGATTGTGGTTGATAGCGTGTTACGCAATTAGGGTTCTGTTCCTTCTCGCGAAAATGTTAATATGAGAACTTTGTCACATTAAACTCTTTTCTAATTTGTTTTAATTTAAATCGATGTTGCGGTCTTTATTACTTGACAAGCCGTACAAAAATGACTTACTTTCATATAAACTTTCATCCTCCATTTTCTATCCTATCCTGCTTCAAGATTTAGCGGTGTAAGCTGAAGGAACTGAAGAAGATAATTTTATGTACATCGGTGAAGAATCATTTTTTGCATCGTATAATACGACAAGGGTTTAAAGCAAGTTCAAGGTTTGTACAGGCCGATTGAGCTTGAAATGATGTCATTGTAGGCAAAATTAAAGTTATTTATAGAGGTGACGTGCTCGCTTTGATTAACGAACGTATCATGAGTCAGATAGTCATTTGATATCAATGTTCTACTTTTCAGGCCTATCAAGTTTCCATGTATAATTACAGGAACTATAGGTACACGCCCTGAAACACTAATGAGTGTTGAAGAGTGGAAATTTTAGGGGACTGTCTTTAGTAAGTTTAATCATCTGCTTAATATCGACAACAATAGTAAATATTTATTTACTTAATCAAGATATTTTTTTTTTTGCTCTTGTCCCATTGACAGTGATGCGGACGAATTTTTTGATGCCCACAATGGGCTCCTGCCTTTTTCGTTTCCTTTTTTTTATTATCACATTACTGTTAAGAGATCATTGTATTCATCATTATGAACAACTTTTACTATGGGACCAAACCTGAAATCGCGAAAAAAATCAGCTGTTCCCTACATTTATGTTCGTATAACTCGTCAAAATGTACTTTGTGTCTTTAGACCAAGCTTAAACCACCGAGCCAGTTATTGAATTAAAAACCTAACTGGTGTAGAAATGCTGCTTTAGGTATATACAAAAAATACACAAACTTTATAGGCATGAGGAACAGGCTGGCGTCGACCGAAGATATTCTGTAAAAAACTCACCATGAAAACTTAGGTGAAGTGTGCTTAAAGTGAGCTGTCAATAGTGTCAATCCCTAGCATAATGACAGCTCAGTTTAAGCTCACTTCACTGTGTGATATGCATATTACTGCAAATTACTACATAGTAATATTTTAGGTCCCTCTCACAGAGAGGAGTCCTGTCATCCTGTGTCCCAGCAGTGTGAACATTATAAATGATTGTGTATGTAGTAGTATCTCCTACTGCCTTAAAGGTAGATAGGAGCCTTACTTTGACTTATTTTACATCTTTTATTCATCAAAGAAGTCCAGTTACACGCTTCTTTCGTATAATAAAAGTCCCTTAAAAGCAAATTATCACTCATAGAACTTCTAAAATCATACTACAAAATACTCTAGCCCCCATTTCCTTTCTCTCATCTCACCGAGAGCTTGTTTAAAGCCTACTCTTTAATAAATCGATGCAGCGACAGGTGAAATCTAGACCCTTCCTCAACAAAAACACTGCATTTTCAATCCTATTCCTATGTAAACAGGATTCGAAATCGTCTGCCTGTTTACCTGGCTAGCTTTGCCCGGGACACTAGACATATACGTTTTAGTATACATGTGCAAACTGCGTTTCCAGGGTATCGCGACTGCAGACCAGACTATAGGCTATAGTTAAAGGGATGTAGAAATGCCATGGATAAGGAAGGAATGGAGCGCCAATGTGCGAGAAAACAGTGTTTGCCGAATTTGGAATTAGTTTTTGTTCCTGTTGTTGTGACTTTTTAATTTCATGTGTGAGGGGCCCGTGGCTAAATAATAACAGCCGCACAGGTCGATCGATCAGGTTAAGCTACGCTTGCCGCGGTTGGTCTGAGGATGGGTGACCATCTTTACATACCGTGACCCCTCCGTGCCTCGGAAAGCACGTTAAGCTGTTGGTCCCGGCTGTCATTCGTGGATCTTTGACAGTCGTTACGGGTAGTCAGAAGCTCGAAAGTCTGACAGTCTTACCAAGGGGTAGTATTACCCAGTAACTGGGTCGTGGAGGTCAGATAGGCAGTCGCTCCATGTAAAATACTGGTATTCAGCTGCATCCGGTTAGACTGGAAGCCGACCCCAACATAGTTGGGAAAAGGCTAGGCAGATGATGATGTACTTTCTGCGTTTATCTTGGACATTATATTACTGCCATTGGTGAAGGAAAAAATCGTAAGGAAACGTGTACTTATAGTTAATATAAATATGAAATCGCCATCCCGTGTTGAGCAAGCTTGGTGATCATGCTCGTGCCTTCTCTTTATGACAAGAGGGTTTTGCCCTGTAGTAGCATAATAATAGGCTGGAATGTTTATTTTTACATGTTATAAGTACTTATTCATTAAATTAGGAAACTTTCACTTGTGTAGAACTGGGGAATGAAAATAATAGAGGCTTTATTTGTATTATCTTTAATTTCATAATTGAATACCCAATACATGACTCTTTTATGATTATTTTTAGAACCACGCTTAGAGCTTTCTTCATATAATTTTTCAACCTGCTACTTTCGCCACTCAACTGTCAATTCTCCTCCCAAAATTTACATCAGCACTCCATTTTCATTACTCTATGTTTTATCGTAACCACGTAATTAAATTTGATCCGTAGCCCGGCCAGACAGACACGCACACACACAAAGACACCCTCACACACAAACACACATATTATATGTATGTACGTAGGTACCAAGGGAGACGAACCCCCTTTTTATCTCCTCTCGGATATCACAAAAATTGTTCCGGAAAACAGTTTTTACAAAGATGTGGTAATTTTTCTCTTTGACTTTAAGTACCTACCCATGTAATGTCGAGCAAATTGGCGTTTCTGTGTGGAAGTAAGGAGTAAGTGGGTTTTCTTTCGAATAAAAATATTTTCTTTTGCTGGTCACAGTTGTAACCTTACTTAACATAATTGAAGGTGGAGATCTGGCGCTCAGCGGCCGCTGCCGCGGCACGTTACGTAAAGATTTTGAATTTATGTGCGTAATTGGATATTATACTTATTGAATCAGAATCCTAATATTAGCAGTTTATTCGGAGTATTGAAAATCGGAATGTCGTTTTTCGGACCGAGAACACATTGGGCATTTGATTCTTCGAACGTATGAAAATCTGAAAACAAAAAAATCGTATTAACGACTTTTTATAATAGACATTCGGACTTTTTAAAATCGGAACATCGAAATTCGGAATAAAATATTTCGGAGTATTTGAGTGTTCCCTTGTAAATTATGTCATCACCACTGTATGTATGTATAATGTATGTATGTAGGTATAGATTATTAAAAACCAAGCCAAACGTCTTAGAGTAAATAATACTGTGGAGTGCTATTTGAACGGCTACGGATAGCTTGACGCTCAGTCGCACGGCATCGGCAGCTCTATAAAATCAATACGTTATTACTGCACATAGTACTAGAGTGTAGTGCTTTGAGGGAGTGAGCTCTGCTAGATTAAAAAGTTAAGTATATGGTTTCGGTGTTTATGGTCGATTACGCTAAGTGATTGGGTATTAACGTTTGAGTAATCGAAATGGTTCTGTCGTATTGTGAGTTATTACGATAACTAGTTATATTTAGTATATTTATATTAGTATATTTAGTTTACTGAAAACCAATACTTAGGAGATGTAGCTCTTTACTATTATGTAAGTAGGTTTTAAAAAGATAGAAAAGAGCGAAAGATTAAAAAAAATGTTTATTGCATCATCTCATCATCATCTGCCTCGCCTTTTCCCAACTATGTCGGGGTCGGCTTCCAGTCTAACCGGATGCAGCTGAATACCAGTATTTTACATGGAGCGACTATCTATCTGACCTCCACATCATCTTAAATAACTTATTCTAGTTAAAAGATAACACCATAGATATCCGAGATAAGACAAAAGATTGACAATTGTTCAATCTAGAAAACTGCTTTAGTGGTTGAAGTAAGCCGCGCTTTGTGAAGTAAACAAGCAGAAACCGTTAATTGTTTTCTAGTAAGTGAGACCAAATGTGTAGAAATATTCCAGGATTACCTAGTTAAGAGTAAATGTTGTCGGAGAGACTTTTGAAAAAAGCCTACGTGAAAAGCCATAATTCGAGGTTTGGTTTCATCCCGCGACTAGATTCGCTGTCGAAGAGGGAATATTACAAAACCTACCTATTACTAAAATGGTAACCGCGTCACTTTGAAAGAGACTTTATAAAAGTTTTGGTAAAGCTTGATCAGCGGGTCACTTGAAGATGGCCCGTCGGAAAGTAGTTGATCCATCGAAAAATCTCGATTTTTTTTTTTCGATGAAAGCTTGATTAATACTATTCCTGTCGTAACGTTAAAAATTACATTAATATTTGAAACATCAAATTCGTGTCCTTATCCGAATATATTTAGAATATACATGTCTTTTTCTTTCATTCTTCTCTATTAGTCGTCATCTCGGTAGTCACTCCCTTTCTAGCCATTTCATCCCTTACACAGTCCATTCATCGTTTCTTTGGCCTTCCTCTACTCTTAAAGCCATACACATTCATACTCAAAACTATCCTCATGACATTTCCCTCATTCCTCCGCATCATATGCCCATACCATGACAACCGATTTCCACACAACTTGTCATTAATATTTAAAACACGGCACAAAATGAAAAGGCGACCTCCACAACTATTAACAACCGGTTATAACTAGTTTCAGCCACTTATTTCAGTTTTAAGCGGTTGAAACTGGTTCAGTGGCTGCGCTTTGTGAAAGAAACAAGCGCAAACCTTTTTTTCAGGGAAGTAGGTATGTGTAGGAAATATTCTAGGAGTATTGTCGTGTTTGTAATTCATCATCTGCCTAGCCTTTCCTCAACGGTCAGCTTCCACTCTGATGCATCAGAATACCAATATTTTACATAGAACGACTGCCTATCTGACCTCCACAACCCAGTTACTTGGGATGAGTAAGCTATGTTTAATATATAATTGGTAAATTATATATCTTAAGCATATAAAAATAAGTAAGCTGAAAATAAAAATAAGCCAAGCAAAGAACAAGACATGGAAATTTTGGAATTGTTAAATATAGGTAATAAAAAGAAATTGCAAATACGATATGTTAGGTATATATTGTTTAGACGACAACACAAGATATATAAGTAGACACTATAAAATCAGTAAAAAATAATAACTTTGTTTTGAAATTAGTAATGTAAAGGCAAAATGTAAGAGCTGTTTAAAATTAATCAAATAAATATAGGAAGAAATAAATTTAAGGTAAACTGTAGGCACTGTATTAAAATAAATAATAAAATAAAAATACCCCTAGAAAAGGTCTCTGATAACGTCAGAGGATCACTGAGAAAGGGCAGGAGTGTGGTTTTAGCCGGTAAGAGTCCGGCACTACCCAGACTGCATCACCAGTGGGACAGTCTGGGTGTCCATGAGGATTTCCCACTCCTGCCAAACCAAAAAAAAAAAAAACCCAGTTACTTGATACCCCATGGTAAGACTGGTTTGACAGACTTTTGGGCTTCTGACTACAGGTAACAAGTGTCAAAGATCTATGAGTGATAGCCGAGACCCAACGACTTAACGTGCTTTCCGAGGCACGGAGAGGTAGTTAAGCGATATGTAATGGATGGTCACCCATTCACGAACCAACCGCGGCAAGCGTAGCTTCACCTTCGGTCGACTCGTACAGTTATTATCATTCAGCCAACAGCCCCTCATATTTCACAGAATATTCTAAAATTAATTTTATTTTTGCAAATATTAAAAAACCCTAATCATGTCTGTAGCGGTAAAAACCTGATAAAATTCAAAGCAAACTGTATTACTAGGGTAAATCACGCGAAAGAACAATTACTGACAGTTGACGCACGCCATTTCTGAAAATTCAAGTTCAATGCTAGTAAATCGCTTTGCAATTTTGTAGAATGTTAAAAATAACTCGGAAAAGAAAGGTCACTTACATAGGTATATACCTATTTCATTAGAATGTTCTAGCTTTCCCTTATAGAGGTATGAGGAACAGGGTGTAAAGTTCACTCAACCTCCATAGAAAAGGGAGGATCCTCCGACCAGACGGGTGTTGTGTCTGGCGGGCAACTGCCCGATGATTCATGTCGGGCCGTTGTACCTATCTATGCTAGTTGCGCGGTAAACTCTGCTTGCGAGATGCAGGATTTTGCGTGACGTCAGCATGACGCGTTGTTTGCATGTGGCGTTGTAGATACCGCTACACCCTCATTATACTAATAGATAATGTAAACCTGTAAGTTCGGTCGACGCGAGAATGCGATCTTAACACCTGTCAGTTTCATACAAACGAGTACGTGTTTCACGAATTTGATCTTTATTAGCTGAAGTCTATTCAAACCTATGTTTCAAATTATTATTATTTCAAGTTAAACAAATGTCAACTTTATTTACACTACTACAATAATAACTCGCGACTTTATTAGAACAATTTCTATGAAAATTTAATGGAAATCGTTTTGCTACAATCGCGTCGCACCGTCGCGTCGCACCGGTCTGCGGGAGAAACATTCGTGAGTAAACCTGGACTTAAAGTCAATATATATAAGTCTGAAATCGCCAACCCATCATCATAGTGATCGATCCTCGTGCCTTCTCTGTATCAGAAGAGCCCTTTGCCCTGCAGTCGGACAATAATAGGCTGGTACACATGGCGCCATCTCGCATTGTAAGTATAGGTTTTTCGTACAAGAAGTCAGTATATATACTGGAAATGTATAGCTTGATGTAACATCATGAACGTACTATCAACATCAACCCTTTTACACAATTCTTGTACAGATGCCAGTACGTCAAGCTACTACAATCTGTCTTTCTTTAATAGATTTGCAACTTTATCGCTAAAGCATAATATTAACCTTTTGATCACCACACGTCAAATAATCAAAAACGTGCCCTCGGCGTCAAAGGCTGTAGTCGAACCGTGGCGTGCTAGGCACATTTTGGTTTGTCATCTATTCATGACTGTGGCGGTCAAAAGGTTAATAAGGTTCAACGTTGATTGGGAAAACGTACGTAAGCGCAGCTGCGGGCACATATATAGTCTAAATACTTAATAATAATGGGTATGTAATAGGATCGGATCGAAATATTGCAAATTCAAAAAATCACTCACCTCCTCCATTCTGCTGGCACAAATACGGAAACCGCCAGATGTTTCCAAGTCCAACAGAGTATCCAATGATGGAGAGGAAGAACTGCAGCTTCCCTGACCACGCCGCGCGGTCTTCATCAGGAGCTTCCCGTTGTAAGGAGCCCCTGGAACCTTGCAGCACGATGGTGACTCCATGAGGCCGCTCGCTGCCATCAGCGCGCGCGTTCAATGGCGCCAATTCATGACCATTGCGTGGCCCAATCGCTTCAGCTTTTCCCGCCATTTTAGCTGTCAAAATCCCTTTTTATCTTTGGTAAATTTTTTAGTCGATTAATTAAATTTTCTTAGTTATTCGATTTTAGAATCAATTCGATTTTTTTCTACTTAAAATTAATAATTGTTTTATTCACTTTTTTTGTATTCTTTATTGTCTTTTTTTAATGTTTAAGTTTTACAAGATTATTTGAATGATTCCCTATGAATATGTTCATAATACGCTATTGATGTATTTCGTAATCGTACGTGAAATACCGTATGGCGTCTTTTTTTACGAATTCAACTACTTTAAAATACGTTGTTGTTCTCTGCAGTAGTTTTTGCCGCAATTTTAATGAATCTCTGAACACGTTGACGGCTTCTCTGTGCATATGAGAAGGTTATTTTGCCGTCAGTATGAATACAACATCGCGTTTGCACTCTTCTGGTGATAGAGAATGAAATGGTGTTATTTTATTTTTGACATCTTTGAAATAATCCAAGGAAGAAATCCGGTTGTCTGAAACAAAAGAAAAAACAATTTAATGTCTTTTTAATTTTTCTCTAATTTTGCATCACTGTCCAAATCACAATGGTCTTTATTCTCATTCACGCTCATCCAGCCAGCAGTACACAGGACTGAGCGCGAGAGTGGCTGCTTACGATTTTTGTACGTAAGCTGGTGCGATTTATGGCATGCGAAGTAATTGCTCTTGCGTTATCTAGGTGTATGTATATCTGTGAACCAAAAGTTCATTGTAAAACTTCAAATTAAAAAAAAAACTTTATGTTGAATCTCATTTAGTACCTACACAAAGCGACGCAAGACTCCCGGGAGTCTTGCAATAATATTACAGATACATTAGTCGACGCTTGGTAAATACAATTTATGTTGTAAGTTAGATATCTAAGTTTATGAGCGACAGTGTTCTATTTCTCCGGAAAACATTAGTATGTAGAATTGTAGACAGTTGAAAGTCACAAGCCTAAAGTACAGGCTTTCAAGTAAGTACCGGGTGCCGTCTGTGACGTCACAGACGTAGGCCAACGAAATTGGCCGACAGCCTCAGTGATAAATGTACCAGTTTGACAATCAACGGCCTAGAACTTTATATCTGTACTGTAGTACTAAATGGCATCTTTTTTTTTGGGTGGGGAATTATCAAATAGCTTCGGGCGTGTCACACTTTTACTGACTAAAACCCACCCGTGTTCCTTCAGTTGCCTGTGCCAGGGGCCACGAAAACTCTTTCGAACAACCCGTGACCCTGGCAGACTACATGGTATCTAGGCCTGATATTTTGAAGCAGGGACTGGGATAAACTAAAAATATTTGCTGTTTTTTTTCGCTAGCAGCTTTTGGATAGCTACAAATCTAACTCAACAGTTATCTGCTTCTTTGTTTCACTTCGTTTCCGGTAGCAGATTTTAAGTATACACGGTTTCTCGTAATTAATGGATAACAGGGGTCATTGTACTTATCATTATGAACAACTATTACTATGGGACCAAACCTGAAATCGTGAAAAAAGAATCGGCTGGTTCCTACATTTTGACGAGTTATGCGAACATAAATATAGGGAACAGCTGATTATTTTTTGGCAATTTCATGTTTGGTCCCGTAGTAAACGTTGTTCATAATGATGAGTACAATGGCTTAAGAGGTTATCCATTAATTACGGGACACCCTGTATATTACAGAACTTCTTTGTTTCTTCTGCCCGCGGCTTCGCCCGCGTGGATGTCCGAAATTATCCCACAGGTACGTGCTACCGACACAAAAAGCATGCCTATGTTACTCCTTATAACATCTGCCAGTGAAAGCCCCATCAAAATCAGTCCAGCCGTTTCAGGGATTAGCCGGAACAAACAAACAGACTGACAAACATTTCAAAAACGGGTGGGGGTCGGGGGACTCCCGGCAGGAACAAGTTGAAGAAGGCGGATGAAAGTCCAAGATGGCGGCTGCAAAACTTTGAAAATATTTACAGCCGCCATCTTCTATTTTCATTTTGACAATATCGGCTTCAGAGACTTCGAAAACCATAAAAACGACACCCATGACGAAAAATCTGAAATTGTTTGCAGCTGGCACCTTTTATTTTCATTTTGACCTCACTATTGACTTCAGGACCCTCAAAAACCCTGGACTGACAGTACCGACACCTATGAAGAAAATTTTTAAAAAATTGCAGCCGCCATCTTGGATTTTCATTTTGAACTTACTATCGGCTTCAGCACCCTCGAAAACCATGAAAACTATCTTTCTCTCTCTGACTCTCTCTATTATATGTAATAAAAAATCGCATGGAGCCCTATAACACTTTTTCGTTACGTGATGATTTCTCAAAGTTACTCCTAACGCTTCGTTCAAAAAAAATGTTTTTTTGTTATAAATACATAGGTACTTTGCGAGAAAAACGTTCAATTTCCTTGATAAACATGGTACCGACAGACAAACAGTAGCCCGTCCTACAAATGCAGCGATGGCCTTGTCATAAAATGTTATCGCTCTGAATCAATCCCAATACCGTGATTGTAACGGGCGCAGTGGGATTACTTGAAACGTGCCCAGTTCGCCCAGTTGAGTCTTATACAATCTGCACGTGTACCTCTTGCAAGAAATGGTAAAAGAGGACAAAGAAATATTAATTAATCAATTGATCGCTAACGAATGTTAGCAATTAGTACTGTAAAACTCCAGAGGGGAGCTTCACAAATAATTAAAAAGCTTTGACTTGGATCTAATATATTTCTAAGACGACTTTACATTACCATGTTATTTCTAGCACTGACTCTACTAAATAAAAATATCTTTTACGAATATTTGTCACTTGCTTGAACGTTCGAATGGAACACGCCGGCAGTTATAACCAGCCTGTACTGCTAAAGGTAGGGCTACATAGATGGCCTCTACAGTAAAGAAAGAAAGAAAGAAAAATGTTTATTTGGACACAGTTCGTACTAGGTTGGCTCTTTTTAAATGGGGCTAAATTTCTTCATCACTAAAAATGCTTCATAATTAGCCTATAATGTTCCCACTGCTGGGACACATGCCTTCTCTCTTCGAGAGAGAGTGGGCTGAAATCGACCACGCAAGGCCAGTGCGGGTTGGTAGATGTCATGTGTCTTGGAATTTTGGATTTGAATATTCCCCACGGTTTCCTCACAATGTTTTCCTTCTCCGTTTTGGGAGCAATTAAATTATTTAAGCAAAGCAAAACACCTGGCTGGGTTCGATTCCACGACATTATAACTTGTAAGTCAGGGTCGTTACCACGGGGCCAGCACTGGTCTGCAAAATATACTTGCGGGGCTTAAAAAACCGCTTCTAAAAAAAAAGTAAAAATATAAAAAAACCCGACTGCGGTAAAAAACTTAAGTTAAAAAACTGAAAAGCTAAAAACGAGCCCATTTTAAATTAAATAAAAGTTGGAAGCAGGCGGGACCCATAACATTTTTATTACATTTCCAAATTCAAATTAATTTATACCCAGTGTCACTGTCTAACGGCACCTCCATCTATCAAAAAGTACTCTGTGGGCACCTCTCAAGCTAAAATCGATCAAGCCGTTTAGGCTACAGAGCGTGCCAAAGAAATATACATACATACACTCGAAAAACATAACCCTCCTTCTGACGCAGTCGGGTAATAAAAAGCAGCTATGTCTTAGTATTTTTCAACTCCACCCTTTTTCGAACGTTGAGACTTTTTTACATTAAATTATATCTCGAACCCCCATTAAATGTGTAGGTATTTCATCACAGGGTACGTGTACACTACCGAAATATCAAATAAAACAAATAACTGCTCAAATTACCATTACCTACGTAATAAAATGGTAATGACAATAACAGCTATTTTGATTACCACACCTTATAACGTAATTAACAGAAGTCTCACTGTTTTTTCTGTCGGAACGTAATTTCATGAGAAGAAAGAAGAATTCAGCTGGGCAGCGTTTAGGAAGCTTCGTCGAGTCATCTCGTCGCATATTCCGCAGAGCCAGACTTAAGTCTTCGATCAGTGCGCTGTGTCCTGCCTGTTATGACTTACGGAGCCGAAAACGTGGCACTAACGGTACGACTGGACCATCGCTTGATCGTCGTTATTGGTTGTCAGAAGCCTGAAAGCCTGGCAACCAGTCTTGCCGCCTGGTTCGACTGGAAGCCAACTCCAACATACTTGAAAAAAGGCTAGGTAGATGATGGGCGATAAAATAGCCTCCGCGATTTGCGATAGGTACTTGGAAATGTACCTACGCCCCCGTATTCTGTACTGTGAGCTGACTGGCAATTTTTTCCACGACATGAGAGATTCTATTAGTAAGTGCTCATACACACGAGTGACACGAGTCAACGGCAGAGGCAACGGCAGCCGTCACCGTGTGTCGGCGGCTGCCATCAATACGCCGCTCCTGTATTTGTGCACCGTACCTACTCAAATACGTGAGCGGCACGTTGTCGACAGCTGAAGTTACCTCTATCGTCGACGTATGTCGTTCGTGTGTTTGCCCCTACTTAGGTGTCTAACGCCATAAACAGGTAATTTAATTTGTGTAAGTATTTATTTCATCAGTTTTCCTTCGCTGTGTTGAGAGCAGCTCAACACAGCGAAGGAAAACATCGTGAGAAAACAAGTCTTAGAACCAAAAAATCGAAGACATCTGACATCTACCAACCCGCACAGGGCTCGTGTGGTGGATTACAGCCCACTCCCACTCACAGAGAGAAGGCCTGTGTCCCAGCAGTGGAAAAATTATAGGCTGAATGCTTATACTATGAGTTATTTTCATAAAAGTCTGCCGATAGAAGCAAAGAAGACCGTGTTTGTTACTTCTCTATAATTTAGTTTTAAGAAGTGAAACTTCTGCACTTTCTTTCACACCATTTTACCGGTTCATTCCAGTTTAATCTGATAAATGGCAGTCAGAACCAAACTATGTCAAGGTCTTATAGTAGGGATGTACCCTCCGTTGAAACTCGTTGGCGAGATGGGGGACGAATTTAAAGGGGTGAGCTATGAAAAGAAACGATTTGTATAGAGCGGGTAGGTAGGTATGTAGTTGTTACGCTAATGCGAGTTTGGTTTGCGAATTTTTACGGCGAATTTGTTGTAAAAATTAGGTGGGATCGATGTATCGTCAGTGCAATTTTTTCTTGTTTTTTCTGCTGAAGTCTGGGATTAAAAAGGAGGCTTTATTGACCCAACACACGATATCAATATAATTCCAGTGGCATTAGAGGTTAATTTATAAACGTTGCTTAAAGTTAAGTAATAATTAGAAGGTTTAACCATACATTTTGACGTTTAAACGTCTCTTAACTGTAACAGTAATAACCTGACCTTTGCAGCTTTAATTGACAATGGATAGAGTAAATATTACAAAGCTTTTCATGAAAGCTTTAGCCACAAAAGCTTCTATATAAAAGCTTTTATCGATTACTGTAGCGAGCTCTATTGAAGATAACATCTACATTCTACATGCAAGAGTGGAATACAATGTATGGTAATGTCAAGAACTAAGCTCCAACTAACTGCCTTAGTGAAAGAAAAGAAAAGAAAGAAAAAAGTTTATTTGGATACAGTTCGTGAAACACAAAATACAAAATTAACAAAATAAAAAAAAAATATGTTTCAACAACAATAGTGTGTGTCTCACGGCTGCGCCAAAAAGGTTCATTTCAGCATTAATGCCAGACAGATGCTGTCTGACGCTAGTGTTGTACGACTATCAGTGCAGGGGTAGTCCAGTGGTTACGGCCCCGAGTTACGATTATCTTAGGTCATGGGTTTACCAGGCGCTTTACTTTGTGTAATTTATTCCAACACCACTGCTCTCTAAACGGTGAAGGAAAACATCGTGAGGAAACCGGCATGTTCTAGAACTCAAAAATTCGAAGACATGTGACATCTAGAAAGAAAGAAAGAAGAAGTATTTATTGCGACTCGTACAGGAAGATCACAAACTAAACTAAACACAGTAAATAAAAATCCAAATACCTTAAAAAAAAAGTAACAAAAGGAAAATGAAACAGAAAGTCCTATACGAGGCCAAAATCTCAGCTTGATGCTGCGACATTTAAAAAATAAATGTCGCAGCGCTGGTATTCTGATAGGGCCCGCTGTGATGTCAAGCACCTACCAACCCGCACTGGGCTACGTGGTGGATTACAGCCCACTCCCTCTCACTGAGAGGAGGCCTGTGTCCCAGCAGTGGGAACATTATAGGCTGATTGGCTGGTCTTACTGATTCCTTTTACTATCGGGCCACCAGACGTAGGTACTGCATCGTACCATGCACACTTGGTTGATATCCCGACGAGTCGTACTCAGCACTTCTCGTCCACGTTTATCATGCGCACAGCCAAAGTGTGGAACTCTCTGATGGCAGCTGTGTTCCCTTCCACATATAACCCGTCTGCCTTCAAAGCAAGAGTGAACAGGCATCTTCTGGGCTTGCGGGGCCATCACGGCTCACTACGCCATTACTGCTCACTTGATCTATACCTATTTAGACCAGAGATGAAGATCTTGACATTTCTGTTGAACTTTTAAAGATTGACCCAATACTTCTGGTTGATAAGCACGATCCGATGATATTCACGCTCAAACTAACGAATCGGTTCGACATTCCCTTCCGGAATGTCGATCGATTTGATTCAATCTCTATCACTATTAATCTTGGTATCGGAGCGGTTTCGACGGATATCCGCTTTTCAATTTATTTTTGGAATAGATGTTTCTTATTTTCGTTTATTTATTATTACTTCAAGCACAGAAATGTACAGAGGCCTTAGGCATTTTCTTCCAGTCAACGTGTAGGTGATGCAGAGACAATCAGTGATAGATGTAATTTCGAAAAATTGAGGAACAAATATTTATTAAAATACTAGCTGACCCCGCGAACTTCGTGCTGCCTCAGGTTATGAATTATGTTTTCTTTTTTTCGTGAATTTTTCCCATGTTTTAATAGTTATTCTGCTATTCGGGGTGGAGACATATCCAACAAATCAAACATCATAAAAATCAGTCCAGCCGTTCTTGAGTTATAAATGGTGTTACTAACCCGACTTTGTTTTATATATTAATATTTATTTAAATATATAATAATATTATAAAAATTATAATCTAATAAATAATAATTTTTTTTTATAAAACAGACTACAGATACACAAATATGTTTGTTATTTCTAAAGAGATAGACCTAGAAAAGTTCTGTTCTGGCTTACTGGCGTTTCAGTGACCGGAAATAGTGACAGGTTTTTCCAAAAAAAGGGGTTCGTGAGAGATGATGACGATGGTTTAAAAATCTTTAATTCATTCAGACAACGCACAGTCTAAACCGCTGAGTCTAAAAGCATGAAACTTTGCACAAGAGTGCCTTGTATAACGAAGTTGAGCACAAAGGAAGGCTTTTAGAAAATTCAGCACCTAAAGAGGTTAAATGGAAGACGAAAGTTCGTACTTTTTATGAATGGGAAAACACATCGGGCATACTTACAGCTTATGATTATTTAAAAAACGTATAATAGCCAGATAACCTGTGACAATTTGGAAGCCAAGACGACCCTACATAAGTCCTAACAAAATGGTTCCCACCAACAAAATTTCAGTTATAATTCGTAAATCTTTCAGAAGAGAACACGCTTCATCATTGGCTGTATAGCTATCGATCTGTGCGACCCACTGACCGGTATTGTGTTTGACAGCTGCCTGCCCCATAAAAGTCGTTGTAGACATGACATGTGTCTATGGGAGGGCTAAGAAAAGGAGGATTTGTTTTTAAATTACATCATTGGGGTAGGTTGGTTAATTCCGTTTATTTTGTTTTTTATCTGTAGGTGATTTTCATTCTATACAAAAATTTGAATACTGAAATCTTGTCCCAAGTCCGATACTAGGTAGATTCTTCGTGATATTGGCATGAAAGTACTTAGAAACAATATATAGTGTGGCAGGGACACCGACGACGCACAAACTGTGACATGAATTCAGCACATGACTAATGTAGAAATTTTTCGTCACTTATCACAAAAAAAAATGCTGTTTCATAGAAAACTGCAATACCTACGCGATAAAAATGTATGGAACACATTTTTTTTAACAATTGAAGAAAAATTTTAACGCACGTTCAGAATCATGTGATCATGGTAACAGCAGCAGCGGTGCTATTCTGTAAAAGTCTCACCGTGATAACTTAGGTGAAGTGAGCGTGGAGCGAGCTGTTAATAGTGTCAATTCCTAGCAAAAACAAACTCACTTCACCTAAGTTTTCACGGTGAGATTTTTACAGAATCGACCGGGCGGCAGGATACGTGATAGAGCCCCAGCGCTAACCGAAACCAGCGGTAATCGAACGTACCTATTTTATTATACAACTCCCGTTTGCCTACTTTCGACCACAGTCTATTTTGAAATTGAAAAGAAACTAGTTTTTTTTTTTGAGCAACAGCAATGCTTTCAGTTTTGCAAACGAGTTTCAGAATGGTAGGCAATCAGACACGATTTTTTCTCCCCCATTTCTGATGATTTTAAAACCGGTTTTATTAGTCACAAACGTCAGTCAATTCGTGCAACGCTTTCGCTAACCGATGTTTGTTTGTTTGTTTGAACGCCCTTATCTCTGGAACTAGCAGTTGGATTTAAAAAAAAACCTCATAGTATTTGATAGCCCAATTATTTAGGAAGGTTAAAAGCTATTTAACATCACGCTATGACCCTTAGGAGCCGAGCAAAAAGATAAAGGTCAGAAAGAGAACGCTAAGCGAAAACGAATTGCCGCCCCTACGACGACCCACTGACCAGTAAGCAGGTGACGCGATGCGACGGGGTAGGTCGGGGTTCCTCTATAGTTACTTTACTCTTTGGGTCGGGGGAACAAGAAATTTCACACGGATGAAGTCGCGGGCAGAAACTAGTACCTATGTGATAAAGACAACCACCATCTATCTGGGTCTTTTTAACACAAAGATTGCTAATTGCAATAGTTTCTTTTCTAGGCGAAAATAAAAGAAAAATACAAAATCTCAGGGTTCTAAACACGGCCCCAACGAACAACGTTGATACTTTAGTGTGTCTAACAGCCAAGTTGTTCTTTATAAGATCCAGAAACTTTGCACTTTGCCTCACACGAACTTTAGCAATTTTCACACGTAGATACCAGAACGAAACTGTTAGCCATATTGTGTGCAATATAATGGTTATACCTATCTTGCACTATTTAGTTGGAAAATATAGAAGAGAAGTTTTCTTGCACACACAGACAAGTAATAAGTATGCAGGCTGCATTCAACTACTATTTTTGTGAAGTCAAATGACGCTTTTAACGCGTACGTCTTTTTTACATTGTTCTCACATATAATGAATTATAAATTCAACAATAATGAATAACTAATATTTGTGTCAAAATATAATTTAAAAGAGTGTCCACGGAGTTTCTTGCCCGTTGTTCTACATAGGTTTGGAATGGGCAACTAGCTTCATATTTTCTGACTGACCGACTTCTTGGCAATTCAAAAGTGCCTGCAAATGGTTTAATTGAAATAAATGCTTTGAGTTTGAGTTTGTGACATCACTGACATCCCTCCTCTGTGCTTATATCAGACGCGTCACTGGAGTAAATGTTCATGTAACCATTCACAAGCACATGATTTTAAATACCTTTGCGTAGAAATTTTTCGTCGGTTATCAAAAAAAAATCTGCAGTTTCATCAAAATGTATGGAACAGCATTTTTTTTAAATAACCGATTACAAATTTCAGCGCGGGGGGGTTCAGAATCATGTAGTGAATCCATGGTCCAACAAATCCGGAGGTTGCGCGTCGATATACCTGGCACCCTGTGTATTCCCATGCCAATTTCGGCTACGGTGACCATGTCTGTTGTTGGCAGCTTTGGGTTTTGAGCACAGATGTTGATATACCTAGATAACGCAAGAGCAAATACTTCTCGTGCCCAGCTTACGTACAAAAATCGTAAGCCGCCACTTTCGCGCTCAGTCCTGTAGTGCTGCTGGCAGGCCCCGGGGGTGGGGCGAGACGGTCAGACGGGTGCCGCACGCAGCGACGTCGTTAAATCAATTTGATTTTCCCATCACTAAATAGTGCTTGTGACGTCATAGTAGGTAGTCAAAAAATGGTACGCTTGATTTTCACACAGATCGTGATACTTTGCGTTATCTAGGTCTATTTATATCTCTGGTTACGAGCTTGAACTCTAATGTAGCCTATCTTGGCTGAGAAATGATATACAAATGATATCGGCGTAATACAAAGATGTTTGGTGACAGCAATGGTGGCTCAGTGGTGTCGGCTGCGACTTTACTTTTTGTATTAAATTTCATCATCACTACTCTCAAAACGTTGAAGGAAAAACATCGTGAGGAAACCGGCATAAAATCGAAGGCATGTGACATCTACCAACCCGCACTGGGCCCGCGTGATGGATTATGACCCACTCCGTCTCACCGAGAGGAGGCCTATGGCAGCGTTCGGAACAGTAGGTAATTACCTGTAGGCTGATTAATACAAAGTTGTTTATATTTTACCCGCATACCTATTATTTTGTTTATTACCCAACATGCAAACGTCGCAATGTAAAAGAAAAGTGTTCAGCGGAAACCTGTTAATATAAAAGCAATAGTCAGACACGCAAAGATCTAGGTAATGGTGGTACCAGCACAGCCGGTGGTAGTACCACTTACCACTTAGAACCTCAGGTACCCATTTTTTTTTTGTTGTCTGGGGTTAACCTTCAAAAGGCACCCGACCTCGGGGGGAGTGTGGGATTTTTAAACATATTCTTTTCCTTCATGTCTGACTTCTTAATTAATATGTCTACTGCAGTCGAGACGGAGTGACAGCAACACAGCAACATGCAACCAATTGTTTTTATTTGAAAACGGTTACTAATGGCTGCCGACGAGCAACTTGGTTGCCCAGCATTTTTTTTTGTCTCTGTAGCTGTCGCATCGCCGAGATTTGGACGAAGCGCACACGGAAGCGACAGCAACCTTACTTTTTTGTAAAATTTTCAGTTGAGCGGCATCTGGCTAGCCGGCAACTTTTTTGTTGCCGTGCGCGCACTTTCGTGTTTTACCATTGGTTGTAATACCAATAGACGGGCGACAGTTGCGTCCAAACCCTCGGACAAAGATGCCTCCCAGCTGTCGCGTCGCTACATGCGCGTACTTTCATACAAACCCGTATGTAGGCTTGATGTGAGAGACAAATTAGTCGCGGAGATAGCTTGTGGGCGCCCTCCCTAAAACATTTTTTCAATTAAAACCTCGTGTTGCAGGTGACTAATAGCCGCGCTTCACATCTTCGCTCAAAAAAATAAAAATCTCACCGCGAAGTCTATCGCGATGACATTTTTACAGAATATATCGTCTGTGTCCGATTCGGTTGGCCAAAGTGTTATTGAGTTTTTCTTTTACGCATTTTTAGTAGCAGCCTGCGATGTGGCTTTTGGCCGGTTGATGACTTTTATTATAGTGATCCGCTCCTGTTGCGCACTAGTAAAATGGCGACATATCTCCGTGTCTCGGAAAGCACATTAATGGTCCCGGCTGTCATTCGTAGATGATTGACACTTCAGAAAACCCAAAAGTCTGACAACCAGTCTAACCAAGGGTTATGGTACTTAATATAAGTTTTCACGGTGTGATTCGTACAGAATAGCACTACAGGATCCCACGTGCAGTAGTCTTACGGCCAGTAGACCAATGACTAAGGAAGCAGTCGAGTTAATTACATCTATCGTCATTGTTATTGTAGGCACATAATTATACCGAGTTACTGAAACTTCAGGGGATCAAAATCAATTTAACTGTGGTAGTCTACGCAGTCTTAGGTAGCATAAACTTATCGGGTTTCTAGTTTATTATCAGTGGCAACTGAATTATTTTACTAATTATCTTACTAATTGGTAGGTTATAATAGATGAGATTTAGGGGTAATTTGTTTGTTTATTTCATACACATGGTGCACACTATGCGATATGCGACTGCGAAAACTCGACGACTGGAAGAAACAACAGCAAGGTTTTTTTTTATTGCTGAATGGGCCCGCTCTTGACCTCGATCTCGCCTGATGGAAAGCTATGGATGAGGTCTATGATGGAACGAGCGTGCCCAGAAGATGCCTGAGGCACTGGAACTCCCTCGCATCGACGAATCACAGCAGGCAGGTAATTGCGTTACACACTATCAGTAGCAATGGGTTTCATTTCGACAGTTCAACAACATTCATTGCGTTATTTACGTGTTGAGCAGACAAATTTTTCGAACTTATGAAGCAATGGATTAACAATTTGCTTCAAAATGATTCAGATTTCGCTTGATAGTGTGTTACGCAATTAGGGTGTAGGGTGTCAGGTGAGCAACGACGATGTGGTTCTCTTTGCAGGTGAGCCATTGTCTGTGGAGAGACTCCGCAAACACACCGGAAATCTGAGCCGTCCATAAACCCTCACTTTATGGAGGTTGTCCTTTTTTTTTTGCGGATGGGAAATCATCAAATGACCCCTCCCGCTCTGGGTGGAGCGGAAGGGAGTGTCAGACTCTTACTGACTAAAACCTACCCGTGTTCCTTCCTTAGCCCTTTATGTTCCGTGCCAGCGGTAACCCTTTCGGACAATCCCGCTTAATGGAGGTTGTCTTTGCTAAATAATTATTGAAGTGATATATTATGACAAACTGTGGTTTTATTTAATCGTCCCGGTACTGAGAGCTCGTGAAGTTCCCATAATCTATACTTATAATAAATCTGTAGAAGTGAAAATTCTGTACATTGAAAATATCAAAAAAATAAATGGCAGGGGTGTTACTAGACCGACACCGAACCCAAAAATGTGATTAAAAAAAATTTTGTCTGTCTGTCTGTTCGTTCAGGCATCACGCAAAAACTACCGGTTCGATTACGATAAAACTTTGTATAATTATTCTTTAATATCCTGGGCACCACACTGGGTACTTTTTATCCCGTAAAAGTAT
The DNA here is from genome assembly GCA_948474745.1 of Oligia latruncula. Lineage (NCBI taxonomy): Eukaryota > Metazoa > Arthropoda > Insecta > Lepidoptera > Noctuidae > Oligia > Oligia latruncula. Next base: position 11,351,540 of record OX419706.1, read on the forward strand.
CTATATATATATATATATATACAATTCAAAATCCTGACTGACTGACTGATATATCAACGCACAGCCTAAATCGCGGGTCCTAGAGACATGAAATTTGGAGGGTGTGTTATTTGTGAAGAGTAGGTATCCACTAAGAAAGGGTTTTTCGAAATTCCACCCCTGAGAGGGTGAATGAGGGGAGGGTGAAATTTCACGCGGACGAAGTCGCGGGCAGAAGCTAGTACCTCTACTAACAATGTTTGTTGGGTCATCGTCTCTATAATAGGGTAGGCTCGCTGTCGAGGAAACTTTACGGGTGATGTCACGACATTTGACGTCATCATAGTTTTGGGACACATCACACACCCAGTCCCTAGTACCCTTTATAATTTAATTTGGAAGTGGTTTTATTAGCATAGGTTTAGGTACCTAAGTTATGTTAAAGTTAAAACGGAATGGGTTGGTGTCATTTTTAACCGACTTCAAAAAAAGGAGGAGGTTCTCAATTCGGTTGAATTTTTTTTATGTTTTACTTCAGAACTCCGGTATTTATAAGCCGATTTGCAAAATATTTTTTTTATGGATAAGGTATGCCTCAGGGGTGGTCCCATATAAATTTTATTAACATTGCTTAAGTAGTTTTTGCTGTAGAGCATCTCCCCAGCAACCCCAAAGAAAATAAGTGGCTGATAAAAATTGTACTCTTAAATTTACCACTGGATGTTTGACTGACTGTGGGTATCGGGGGGCACGGCAGTGCTCCCGCCAAGTCGAGCAAAAAGCGGCACGGCCGTACCATCCTTTTCTCGAAGCATGTAGTTTTCTCGAAAACTATTGAACCTATTTTGATGCTGTTTTTGCTTCAAATATTATAATGTGATCAGATAAATCATAGGTCATCGTAATTGTGCCAGAACATTGTTCGTTGAGAGATTGTAATACACTTGAAATATAGGACTTTGCTATTCATTTTTCTCAGGCACTTATAATATAATCGAGATTTAAAATAAAGCTTCATAGCTAGCACATCCAATTTCTAATTGCTTTCAGAAACAGAAAGCAATTAGAAATTGATAAAAAAAAACAATATAGGCACCCATTCTCTATTTAGAATCCCTATAACTGTGCCGTCACACCATCACCAGTGTGGACCGAGCCTAAGGCCTCCATTTTGCAATGGATCAAATCAATCTTCGGGATGGATCCATCATATAAATGTTTGTGAATCAGCAATTTTCGAACGTCAATATTACAAAAGACAGTCCCCCAAAACGCCCGCCCTTCATATCCCCGATAACTTAGTAGACGTAGTCAATATTATATGTAGTTTATTGGGAAAACTTATCTCCGTAAATAATACAGTTGTATTTTTGTTGCTTATATGAACAGTCAGGGTAATTAATAATGTATACTACTTAATAATAAAGCTGAAGAGTTTGTTTGTTAGTTTGTTTGAATGCGCTAATCTCTGGAACTAAAAGTCCCTACACAGAATGTCCGAAAAATGGAATAAGACACTTATTTTGTCGGGACATGTGCTAATTGCACGGCAAACTCTGCTTGCGCGATGCAGCATTTTGCGTGACGTCAGTGTGATGCGTAGTTCGTATGTGGCGCTATAGATGCCGCCACTGTTTCATATAATTTACGATGTTCAATATTATTCATGGGTACTAACATTTGATGGTCGGTTCCTGATTGCTGCCACTTATTGCAGGTTTTATTGATAGTTTCCTCTGATATTTACGATCTTGGAGCCATGGGCAGCCTTGACCACACCACACTTCGGCGCATGTCCTTGTAATGTTATGAAAAGGTCCGTCGTACCAATCGTTTAAGGACGCGTTTACGAATCTGACAAAAATAAGTAGTTTTATGGTACACTTTGCAGCAAAATGAGACTAAACCAAATGTAACTAATAATTACCACATATAGTTTACTCCTTCATCTTCAAATGGTAGCTATTTTTTATTAAAAAATGTTGGTTTTTAATATAGTAAAAAATAATTTCCGTTGCCTCTTCACACAAAATCGACGATATCGTGCTGACTTTGGGGATATTTTTCTTCTATTTAATAACATAAATTTATTTATTTAAAAATATTTTATGTAAGCAGACATGTTCAACTCAAAAAGGTACTAAAAAGAACTATCAAAATGTTACAAATAGGCTCAGAAAAAAATAAAAATCGGAGTCTATTTTTTCACATATTTAGCTGTAACGCGTGAATCTTATTGGATTGTAATAAGGGTTATTTTACTGGTCACTGTCTTGGTTTATTGCACAAAAATTTGTAATGAAATATTAGTCTGCGCTCGGCCGCCGTCGTGAGTGGACTCTGTGTCGCTTGTAAGCAGCAGCTTGTGCTGAAAAAGATCGCTGTACGGATACAAAATATTTGACATACCAAACATGATACTTCACGCATTCTATAATGTACCTACTACCCAAGGAGAGATTTTATTCACAGTCTTATAATTTTTCTAGAAGTAAGTAGGGATTATAAATTCATAATATTATTATTTCGTTTCGGACTTGATGGAGTGACCTGCAGGTGTACTTCGAAGACTGCTACTGGAACTAATAGCCGAGCTGAGCTAGATGTGCCGAGTTTGGGCTCATTTCGTTAGTTATGTTGAGACCTTACCTCCGGACTTGATGGAGTGACCTGCAGGTGTACTTCGAAGACTGCTACTGGAACTAATAGCCGAGCTGAGCTAGGTGTGCCGAGTTTGGGCTCATTTCGTTAGTTATGATGAGACCTTACCTCCGGACTTGATGGAGTGACCTGCAGGTGTACTTCGAAGACTGCTACTGGAACTAATAGCCGAGCTGAGCTAGGTGTGCCGAGTTTGGGCTCATTTCGTTAGTTATGTTGAGACCTTACCTCCGGACTTGATGGAGTGACCTGCAGGTGTACTTCGAAGACTGCTACTGGAACTAATAGCCGAGCTGAGCTAGGTGTGCCGAGTTTGGGCTCATTTCGTTAGTTATGTTGAGACCTTACCTCCGAACTTGATGGAGTGACCTGCAGGTGTACTTCGAAGACTGCTACTGGAACTAATAGCCGAGCTGAGCTAGGTGTGCCGAGTTTGGGCTCATTTCGTTGGTTATGTTGAGACCTTACCTCCGGACCTGATGGAGTGACCTGCAGGTGTACTTCGAAGACTGCTACTGGAACTAATAGTCGAGCTGAGCTAGGTGTGCCGAGTTTCGGCCCTTTTTGGTAGTTATGTTGAGACCTTACCTCCGGACTAGATCGCGTGACCTGCAGGTGTACTTCGAAGACTGCTACTGGAACTAATAGCCGAGCTGAGCTAGACGTGCCGAGTTTAGGCTCATTTCGTTAGTTATGTTGAGACCTTACCTCCGGACTTAATGGAGTGACCTGCAGGTGTACTTCGAAGACTGCTACTGGAACTAATAGCCGAGCTGAGCTAGGTGTGCCGAGTTTGGGCTCATTTCGTTAGTTATGATGAGACCTTACCTCCGGACTTGATGGAGTGACCTGCAGGTGTACTTCGAAGACTGCTACTGGAACTAATAGCCGAGCTGAGCTAGGTGTGCCGAGTTTGGGCTCATTTCGTTAGTTATGTTGAGACCTTACCTCCGGACTTGATGGAGTGACCTGCAGGTGTAATTCGAAGACTGCTACTGGAACTAATAGCCGAGCTGAGCTAGGTGTGCCGAGTTTGGGCTCATTTCGTTGGTTATGTTGAGACCTTACCTCCGGACCTGATGGAGTGACCTGCAGGTGTACTTCGAAGACTGCTACTGGAACTAATAGCCGAGCTGAGCTAGGTGTGCCGAGTTTCGGCCCTTTTTGGTAGTTATGTTGAGACATTACCTCCGGACTAGATCGCGTGACCTGCAGGTGTACTTCGAAGACTGCTACTGGAACTAATAGCCGAGCTGAGCTAGATGTGCCGAGTTTGGGCTCATTACGTTAGTTATGTTGAGACCTTACCTCCGGACTTGATGGAGTGACCTGCAGGTGTAATTCGAAGACTGCTACTGGAACTAATAGCCGAGCTGAGCTAGGTGTGCCGAGTTTGGGCTCATTTCGTTGGTTATGTTGAGACCTTACCTCCGGACTTGATGGAGTGACCTGCAGGTGTACTTCGAAGACTGCTACTGGAACTAATAGCCGAGCTGAGCTAGGTGTGCCGAGTTTGGGCTCATTACGTTGGTTATGTTGAGACCTTACCTCCGGACCTGATGGAGTGACCTGCAGGTGTACTTCGAAGACTGCTACTGGAACTAATAGCCGAGCTGAGCTAGGTGTGCCGAGTTTGGGCTCATTTCGTTGGTTATGTTGAGACCTTACCTCCGGACCTGATGGAGTGACCTGCAGGTGTACTTCGAAGACTGCTACTGGAACTAATAGCCGAGCTGAGCTAGACGTGCCGAGTTTGGGCTCATTTCGTTAGTTATGTTGAGACCTTACCTCCGGACTTGATGGAGTGATCTGCAGGTGTACTTGAAAGACTGCTACTGGAACTAATAGCCGAGCTGAGCTAGGTGTGCCGAGTTTCGGCCCTTTTTGGTAGTTATGTTGAGACCTTACCTCCGGACTGGATGGAGTGACCTGAAGGTGTACTTTGAAGACTGCTTCTGGAACTGATACACGAGTAGAACTAGCTGATAAGAATGTGTATAGTTTTTAAGTCTTTATCTCGATTGTGATTTTAGGCCAAGACCTACGTTTGGGAAAAGCTCTGGTAAGAAACTTCATAGATCCAAGATTTAAAAGAAATATGGAACTACAAGAACATTCTTCACATTGTCATACTTAATGTTTTTTTTTTGTTTTTTTTTCCGTCACTTTTATTATTTTTTATCATTTACAGCTCCTGGTCCGGCTTAGTACCAGTGGCGTGCATTTGTTTTCAAACTCAAACTCAAAGCATTTATTTCAATTAAACCTTGTACAGGCACTTTTGAATTGTCAAATAGTCTGTCAGTTAGTCAGAAAGTTGAAGCTAGTTGCCCATTCCAAAACGTAGATCTCTATGGAGAAGAACGGGCAAGAAACTCCATGGACACTCTTTTAAATCAAGATATTACAAAATCCTGGGTACACTATGTGAGAACAATGTAAAAAAGATACAAATGGAGAATTAATTCAAGACATAAGATTAAAAATAAGCCTTGGCAGTTAAGAGATGACCAGTCTCAACCGACGGCGCCCGTTCACGAACATGACGCGTGGCAGAATAGGTAGGCAGGCACTAGGCTGAGTTTAGTCTACGCAGACGCGGTCACTAATCAGAAACATAAAACAAAAGTATCAAATAAGAAAAAAAAATTAGAGCCGCCATCTTGGATTTTCATTTTGACTTTATTTTCGGCTCCAGCACCCTCAAAAACTATGAAAACGATACCCATGATGAAAAATAAAAAAAAATTACAGCCGCCATCTTGGATTTTCATTTTGACCTCACTATCGGCTTTAGCTCCCTTGAAAACCATAAAACGACACCCATGATGAAAAAAAAAATTACAGCCGCCATCTTGGATTTACATTTTTATCTCACTATCGGCGATCTCAATATCCGTCACTTTCTTTCTTCGCACGGCTAAATTACGAACGATTTTAACATTCATACTCGGTTGGTTAGTCGACCTTCGCAATTTATCACCCTAAAGCCTACTGCCGCGCGTAAATGTATGAAGATTTTGTTTTTTGTTAGGTATGATAATTTAGTGAGTTTCTTTACATACACTAAAATGTAATTGACAGGCTTATGGTGATTTATCGAGGTAGGCACTGCTTATATGCAATGCACGCCACTGCTTAGTACGCTATCATAATTGCGTAACACACTTGGAATGGCAATCCATTCCAATTTGACAGTACAACAATATCCATTGCGTTGTATTTGTTTTACAAATGTTTAACAATTTTTTTAAACATGTAGCCGTAACAAACATATAAACACACACACACACCCCAACTTTCGCCTTCATAATATTAGTGTGATCTAACTTCATTCACTATACAGTGAGTGTATGTTCTTGTAGTTCCATATTTCTTTTAAATCTTGGATCTATGAAGTTTTTTACCAGAGCTTTTCCCAAACGTCTTAGGTCTTGGCCTAAAATCACAATCGAGTTAAAGAGTTAAAAACTGTATCAGTTCAAGAAGCAGTCTTCAAAGTACACCTTCAGGTCACTCCATCCAGTCCGGAGGTAAGGTCTCAACATAACTACCAAAAAGGGCCGAAACTCGGCACACCTAGCTCAGCTCGGCTATTAGTTCCAGTAGCAGTCTTTCAAGTACACCTGCAGATCACTCCATCAAGTCCGGAGGTAAGGTCTCAACATAACTAACGAAATGAGCCCAAACTCGGCACATCTAGCTCAGCTCGGCTATTAGTTCCAGTAGCAGTCTTCGAAGTACACCTGCAGGTCACTCCATCAGGTCCGGAGGTAAGGTCTCAACATAACCAACGAAATGAGCCCAAACTCGGCACACCTAGCTCAGCTCGGCTATTAGTTCCAGTAGCAGTCTTCGAATTACACCTGCAGGTCACTCCATCAAGTCCGGAGGTAAGGTCTCAACATAACTAACGTAATGAGCCCAAACTCGGCACACCTAGCTCAGCTCGGCTATTAGTTCCAGTAGCAGTCTTCGAAGTACACCTGCAGGTCACTCCATCAAGTCCGGAGGTAAGGTCTCAACATAACTAACGAAATGAGCCAAAACTCGGCACACCTAGCTCAGCTCGGCTATTAGTTCCAGTAGCAGTCTTCGAAGTACACCTGCAGATCACTCCATCAAGTCCGGAGGTAAGGTCTCAACATAACCAACGAAATGAGCCCAAACTCGGCACACCTAGCTCAGCTCGGCTATTAGTTCCAGTAGTAGTCTTTGAATTACACCTGCAGGTCACTCCATCAAGTCCGGAGGTAAGGTCTCAACATAACTAACGAAATGAGCCCAAACTCGGCACACCTAGCTCAGCTCGGCTATTAGTTCCAGTAGCAGTCTTCGAAGTACACCTGCAGATCATTCCATCAAGTCCGGAGGTAAGGTCTCAACATAACCAACGAAATGAGCCCAAACTCGGCACACCTAGCTCAGCTCGGCTATTAGTTCCAGTAGTAGTCTTTGAATTACACCTGCAGGTCACTCCATCAAGTCCGGAGGTAAGGTCTCAACATAACTAACGAAATGAGCCCAAACTCGGCACATCTAGCTCAGCTCGGCTATTAGTTCCAATTAATACATAGGTACGTACTTTGGCAAGTACTTGATTAATCACTGTCCAGTGAAATTAAGTAAATATAAAAAAAAAATACATGGCAAAAATTAAATAAAATTAGGCTTAAGTATCAAGTCGTGTCAGTTTACTCATAATTTCACCGCTTCGCGCATGTCGCTGTGTGTGTGAGCCGTGCACGTGTAGTAGTGAGACTCAATACCTAAAATTGAAGCGCGTCAATTCGTAAACGCGTCCTTAAAGGTTTTTTTTAAGTTCTATAGAATACTAACACGATCACCATGTGTCCCTTTGTGTAAGCGAGACAACAGCACAGTATAAAGATCATACAGTATTGTATCTCGGCCGTAACCTTGAAATAAATGCCTACAGCCGCGCGGCACGTAAACATGCGATAGGGCTGCCCGCCTCCAGCATTTTAATTACATTTGCCTACTTTGTGTTTCCATTTAGTTTTGTTATTGTATTTTACTGTGTGTACATAAATATTATTAATAAAAACCACGTCTTTACTTTGAATTATACAAACTAACAAAACAAAACACACATGCCCCGAGGTTTTAACACAAGCGTACCTACCGTATAATGATTCATGACCCGCCTATAACTACTAATTTCACTCATGTCTATCACTTACCTTTACTCAATTCACTTTATTTATTAATCCAGACATCTTTTTTTTTCGGGAGATAAAAGGAAATACTTATCCATTAAAAATACACATTATGTACCTACCTACCTGCTAGTAAGTAAAATTATTTTATAGTCTTACCTTTCAGAGTTTCCAGGTAATTTAAAAAAAGTTATCTCTGGATGCGTTATTGACGAATTCATGCAACCAAAAACAGCACAATATAGCCTACTCGTCATATTAAATATGTACTTACTTCAATTTATTTTTAGTGAAAAAATCGCGCGATTATTGTTAAAAAAACAACACACCGTCCGTTCGTCACGCGGCACAGTCGCGACTGTCTGCATCCCGAGCGCGCCTCGAGTTCGAGGCGCGTAGGTTTAGCTTGCGTTTCGTCCGTTTCTATGAAGTCGAAATACTGTATATCTTTATACTGTGACAACAGTATAATGCTGTGTCCTCGTTAAAATATGCAAGTAAATAAGTGTTGCGAGACGTGCTGCATGAAATAGCTGGTTTTTTGCTCAGGTTTACGAGTTGATAATTTTCAAGAGAGTGCACCCACAAGCTCACATTACAGCTGCTACGCACCGAAGCGCAACGTATTTTATCACACTATAGTGTGCTTTATTTGGTTCATAGAAAATGTACGAAAGTGATGAAGGAGAATTTTCGTAATGCGTTGCGTTCCTAATCTGCGGGGTAATAGCGTAAAATACATAAAATGACAATTGACCGCAATGGGTTTCATTTTGACAGTTCATACACGTGCATTGCGTTATTTACATCGTGGAGCATACGATTTTTTCAAACCTATGAAGCAATGGATTAGCAATAGCAATAGTCCATTCTTTTATTTCTCATCCATCTCTTCTCAAAGAAAAAAATCATAAAAAAAAATAATTCACCGACATTCTCAGGGTTAAAAAGTTTGGAAAAGACCTTGCCCACGCCCCTATAAAGATATATGAATTTTGCAATGAATCCATATCGATGTATTCATTTAGAAGAGTGTCCATGGAGTTTCTTGCCCGTTCTTCCCCATAGGAACCTACTAAGCTTTGGAATGGGCAACTAGCTTCATCTTTCTGACTGAGCGACTCCTTAACAATTTAAAAGTGCCTGTAAATTAAATAAATGCTTTGCGTTCGAGTTTGAGTTTGTATTGTACTTACATACCATATCCAGTCTTTATTAAGTAGAAAATTTGTTAAGCTTAATAAGACTTCGAGACACCATCCATAGGCAGTTTGCGTTCTTTATGAAAAAAGTCGACTCGCCAAACTGTAATGCTTTAACAAAATTGATGACGTAGGGGAAGGTGGGGTAAGACCGGGTAGCGAGGTAAGATGGGGACCGTAACAAAACTGATGATACAATGTAGCTAGAAATGTTCTTCTAACGCTATTTAATGGTATTTAGCTGAAGTTGATAGTAACACAAATAGTTTGGTCGAAAGTGTGCACGTTGGGATTTTATAAGGATTTTTATAAATTTTATGGGGTTAGATCTAATTATTGACGTATATAAAGTGCGTGACTGTTCAAGATATATGGTGTACAAGATGAATCGCATATTTTTTTATTGATATTTGTTTATTTTACTATTATAATTACATTAACTCGTTCCCGATTTGCTTCGATTTATAACCTCAAAAAAATAACACAACTCGGAAGTCCAGTTTGGGAAAGATGGGGTACCTACTTGCGGGTAAGACGGGGTATGAGTTAGAGGAAAGACAAAATAGTAACACATCGAAACTGTCTGAAACCAAAGGTAAGAAATAAAAATAAACTGAAAAAAGCAAATAATTTGAGATTAAACGAACCACGGAAGCTGATGAAGGATCTGAGAGTTCTGAGGACGAAGATATAGAATTTCTGTACTGCCAGGGCTTGTATTCCGAGTCTACTGAAGGATGGATCACTTGTCAGATTTGCGGTAAGTGGGCGCATTGTGGCTGTGCAGGAGTGGAAGATATCGATGACGAAGCTGTCCATATCTGCCCGTTTTGGGAAGATAACGATGATTAAACATTCTATACCCCGTCTTACCCAAGGGGGTACACCGTCTTGCCCTGTAGGTGGGGCAAGATGGGTCAAATTAGTTTTTTTTTTAGATAATATTTCTAATAAGAAAAAATATATTTTTTTGTTTTAACTGATTAGAATTTGAAGGAAGAAAGACTGATTATTTTCTTAATAAAAGTTCTTACAATGTACAATAAAAAAAAAGAGTTTTATTCATGAAATACCTTAAGGTCCCCGTCTTACCCCACCTTCCCCTACAACATTTTATGATGAATTGTGTAAAAAATAAGAAAGAAAGAGAGGAATTGGAAAGGGAGCATGCATTGCACAGATTCGATAAGGTTTAGTTCAGACGATTTTGTCACGCCCTAAATCGGATCTAGCAAAACAATTTTGTATTAGTGAACCCCGAATTTTCTTAGATTTTATTTTTATATTCGTTCTGGCCGATGGGGCTGAAATGTTCTGGAGTGGCGACCGCGTACCGGAAGACGTAGGAAGGCCTCCCACAAGGTGGTCCGACGACCTTGTGAAGGCCGCAGGAACCCGTTGGATGCGAGAAGCACAAAACCGGTCGAAGTAGAGGTGCTTGGGGGCCTATGTCCAGCAGTGGTCGTCTTTCGGCTGAAATGATGAGGTAGGTACCTACTTTATGGACCTGCTGACTAATCTTTCAACTAGAGATAATCGTGTTACCCGTGCCAAAACGATAGAAATCAGACAAACCTCAGAAAAAGCCACAAACAGATCAATGAAAGGTGTTCTCATTCAGGAAGTAACTCGTCATGCGGTTACCGTATGAAATGCATTCAGATGACCACTGTGCTACAGTACTGAGAACAAAGATTTGCGGACATCAAGGACGATGAACAATAGCTATATAAATAGCTCCCTGTTATTATCTTGATTGTATGTAGTAGGCATGCACATAGGCTTTATCTAGGTAGGTGCTTAAATTCGTTCATCCATCCATCCATGCTCACAATTTGTATTGATGGATTGGTGTAGGTACTAAGGTACACCTCTGCTAACCCTTCGAGGTTTAGAGGCGTGATGTTATATTGTTTTTATTGACTGCCATGGTCTAGTGGTTGCAATCGTACTGCTGACCATGAAGTCATGGGTTCAAATCCCAGATTGGATTTTTTTTATTGAGTTTTCCTATCAGGAATTTCTCATTAGCAGCTATAATATAATCTACCACGCTAGGTTGGTAGATGTCACATGTCTTCGAATTTTTGGTTCAGGGCATGCCGGTTTCCTCACGATGTTTTCCTTCACCGTTTTGGGAGCAGTGGTGATGAAATAATGTGCACAAAGTGAAGTGCCTGTCTGGGTTCAAACCTACGACCAGCAAGTCGTAAGTCGCGGCCGTTAACACTGAACCACCACTTCACCAGTGCTCCTCCGTATAATCCGTTTTTTATTTCAGGAAGTTCGGTTCACGTAATGTCCTCCATTAAAACGCTGTTTCTTATTACAAGACCCAATCCTTGCTTCTCACTTATATTTTAGCATTTCATAGACTCGGTTGTGAGTGAAATATTGAAATACAATTATATCGAATAATTTTGTGTCAACTTTGACGATGTATTATAAATCTTCGTTGGCTTTTGTCGCTCACCGTACCTACGTTCTGGGGTCTAAAAAGACCACTTTGGCAGAATCATAAAAAGATTACATTATGAATCATAATGGACAGTTAACTGTTAAGTTAATCGTATCAAATCCCATTGGTGAAGTATATTTTTTTTTCAGTTATTTTTTTTTTGTCTGTGCTAAAATACCAATCAATCCAATACCAATCTCTTTGATTATACCTACGTAGTGCAGCGAAAAAAAGAAAAACACGGACTGTCTTCGCCATATTATGATTCATAATGTTATCCTTTTATGATTCTGCCAAAGTGGCCTTTTTAGGCCCCCTGGACTTCTGGCGTATCTTCTCGACCTTGCTAACACTAGCTTATCTCTTATCATGACACGAGTTATTCTCATACAGCACGAGACTATTAGAATAGACTCGTTAGTCTAATGGTCGTAATAACTGACGAAAAGTGGATACAGTCAGGAAAATTTATTGTAAGGAAATTGATATCCTATATCAATTTACCTTGTTACAGCCATTCCATACAACTGTCTTTTTCTTCCATAAACAGCCGCACGGGTCGATCGATCAGGTTAAGCTACGCTTGCCGCGGTTGGTCCGTGGATAGGTAACCATTTTTACATACGAAGACCCTCCGTGCCTCGGAAAGCACGTTAAGCTGTTGGTCCCGTCATTCGTGGATTTATGACAGTCGTTACGGGTCGTCGCAAGTCCGAAAGTCTGACAACCAGTCTTACCAAGGGGTTCGTATTACCCAGTAAGTGGGTTGTGGAGGTCAGATAGGCAGTCACTCCATGTAAAATACTAGTATTCAGCTGCATCTGTTTTACTGGAAGCCGACCCCAACATAGTTGGGAAAAGGCTAGTCAGATGATGATGCCTTTTTATTCCATATTTCTCTATCATCATCATATCATACCATCTCGGTAGTCACTCCCTTTCTAGCCATATTATCTGTCACACAGTTCATCCATAGTTTCTTTGGTCTTCCCCTATTCTTATAGTCGTCCTCATTCAAACTCAAAACTTTCCTCACGACGTGTTCGCCAGTAGTGTTTTCATTTTTCTTTCTTTCTTTTTCTTTTTCTTTTTATATACGGATATAGGCCGAACGCTTAACTGAGACGTTGCCTGAGGTAGCTGCGCGGTGCGGGAGGGGTGACAGTTGTCACAAGTTGACGAATCACTGAGCTCTCGCATCACATCACCACACCCCTCCCGCACCGCGCTGCTACCTCAGGCAACGTCTCAGTAAGCGGTCGGCCTATAGTTAGTTTATGTTGCTAGTAAAATGTCCTAAAATGTCTTATATCTCGTCACCACCGACTTCTGGAGTAATAAAATATAAACAGGACGATTAAATACAAACATTCCTTCATGATTTATATTGTTTTATTAATGTCCATGCTGGACTATACTTGTATGGTAGCGTAAATCCATCTCCTTTGCTTAACAATTACTTGTATGGTAGCGTAAATCCATCTCCTTTGCTTAACAATTACTTAATTTCTCTGACTTTACTAAGTAGGTGTACGTGACATCTACCCAATCCTTCGGGAATATAATAAATCATTTATTTTCAGGTAACAAAGACCCATAGATACATACCTTAACCTAAGCATACATAATAATATAGTATATATATGTAAGTAACGGCTTCTTAGCTCAGGTGTTTCAAAATTATTCCAACAAACTTTAAGAGGTGCTTTGGACCATCGAACTGAACTACTTTCACTATGGGACCAACTCTGAAATCACGAAAAAAGATCAGCTGTTTAATACAAAAGTTCAATACCTACTTGACCAAAATGTATGAAACAGCCGATTTCTTTTTTCGTGGTTTCAGTGTTGGTCCCATAGTGAAAGTTGTTCAGTTTGATGGTCTAAAGCACCTCTTATAGTTTGTTGGGTTAATTTTGAAACACATTATAGTTAAAACTCACGCCTCCTTCCACTGGGGGTAGCCTCGCTTGAAACTCATAAACTATTGACTTAAATTCAGCGTTTCAAGCATTTTATTAAGTACGAGTACAACGTTCTGAATGTAAGTACTTTAATTTAAAAGTAAACCTGAACCTATAAAGTAACAGTTTCTTTTTGAGAAAAACTCTTCCTAGAATCGGATGATTCGGTTTAGTTAACGATTAACGCGTTCATGGACGCAAAACCATTTTCAATAATTTGTGATAAGTATGTTAACGCAAACTTTCCATACAAAGTGGCATCACGTCTGGGAAGCAGGTAATTACTGCCGTACGTTACTTAAAACACGGTTAAGCCTCAAACTGCCATTTTTTAGTTTTGAATCACACATTACGTTTTGAAAAATTCTCTATCTTTTGTGCTGGGTCCCATTACTGTACGACTTTTACTTTCCGAGTTAGAAAGATTTTTATATCTTTATTCGTTTGGAAGAGACATCATTTCGCAGGTTTTTGTCCGATATCTCTGAAACTACTTTATGGGTTTAACCGTATTTTAAACAATGTACGGCAGATTAGTAATTAATTAGCTCAAAAATTAGTCTGCACGCACAGTAAAAATAAACTTACGAGGTAAAAGAACTGTTATCACAAAGTCGTTGGAGTCAGTTCTTGGGACAGGCCACATAAAAAAAAACATAAGTACTCAAAAGTATTTTTTTGATGTGTCCTAAACAGTAAATCACGTGAAATATACACGTGATGCCTTCTCTCCTGACCTTCCTCATGGTTCCTATGCGCATCCCCAGTAGGTAACTCTCCCCCCCCTCCTGCCATCCGCCCGCAATCAATAAATACACCTTCCAACATGTGGAGTTCAGGCCTATTTACTTATAACCTCTTTTCTGTAGGCTGAATGCTACCTTTGCTTTTAAAAACGTAGTTTAAAAAATTAACAGGGGGTTTTTTTTTTTGTTGGTTGATTTGGTCTGTGAGGTTACCTTTTGTGCTTCCTGGAAAGTTTACATAACACTTGAGATTTTTTATTTTATGATACGGTATTTTTCAGTAAGTAGGTACCTGGATTTTAAATGGTGCCTTGTCTACGTTTCGTGAAGATAAAACCAAATTGCCGCATCAAAATCCGCGCTTCAGCTCTATGGTTGGAAAATTGCACTTTTGCCTGCTAATTCGGTATCGCGGGACAAACATTTTTTTTTAATCTAAAATGTACACGGAAGTAATTTCCGATTGTAAACATACATCCTATAATTAAATTAAACTTACGTGAAATTATGTAAAAATATTAAAAAGTAGAAACTTACAAAATCAAACTTGGAATCACTGAACGGCGTCTATTTTTTAAACTGAATCTAATTAATAATAATGAATTGTACAATTTCCGATATTTTTTCGAAAATTCGTTTTTTATATCGGTCGCGGCGCGCGCACTTATGCGTCGGGCGTGCTCCACTGACTGCCGACATCGACAATGAACCTTGAGGTGGGACACTCTTGTTTAGCTGAATATCGATATAAATTTGCGGTTTTTTTAGCATTAAATTATTGTGGGAAAAAAATCTGAGTATTAAAAATGTTAGTACAGATTTTACGCATTTGTTGTAAGTAATGGATCTGTAAAAATGATTCGCAAATGTAAACTTAGTAATTGTGTTTTTACAATAGGTTGACAACCTATTTTGAAAATAATTGTTAGTTACTTAGTTTTTAATAATCGTATGTAGTTTACAAAGATAAGTTGCTCTTTATTCAGAATGATGCTGGTAATGATCTATCTTTCGATTTACAATAGATAGTAGGTACGTACACAGGTTAAGTATGTAACACTAGGTATGAGAAAGGTGTGCTCATATTTAAGGGTATGGTACAGACCATTAAACTTAACAACTTTCTCCAACAACGGCACAGAGCTTTAAATCTTTCCGTCGCTACAATACAGAGTAACACAGACAGCATGTAACTTAAAATAGTGTGCGTTAGAAGAAAATTCGGACGTTACTGACCAGTCTGCATGCATAAATCTATTAAGACCAGTAAGCCCCTTAAGAGCGTTTACGCCGTATGGCATTTCATACAAACTTTCAAGCCCTTGTTTTTCAATTAGAATGAACCCATTTTAATGAAACTTCATACGCATACGCAAAAATCGGTCTAATTTGGCTGTAATGTAACACTATTTTTCGAAAATGTTCTCATGTAACTTTTTTTTTACATTCTAGAAGATTATTCTACTAAAACACTAGTGTTTTAATTTTTTAGTCCAAACAAAAGATTTTTTGTAAATAGATAATTGCTTCATATTTTGCAATAAATTACCAGGGTTGTTAAAGCGCTTCTCTTTATTTTCTATGCAGTCCGACAAAGAACGCGCTTTAGGTCATGTAGTCTCGCCTTAAATGCAAATGACAAGTGTATCAGGAATGTGTACGTCTTATAGAAACCATGCTTGTATGAATAAAACGATCGTTCCTTTGATACCGTGACCTTTGACGTTATATCTTAATTACTAATAACAGGTCGTCCCGTGGGACTGACTGGCATAGTATCTGGCCATTTTCTTCTGACTCTAGATAATAGATTATTTTTGGTAACTTTAATTAGACAGTGGTTTTTATCAAAAAACAGGAGAGAAATAAATTCGTTACTAGATAGATTAAATTACTTATTTTGAATACACATATATATTCATAAACTCACGCCTCCTACCCATAGGGGTAGGCAGAAACTACAGAACGTTACTAGCTACGATTAAATATTTAAATTCTTTCTATGCGACTTATTTCAGGGTAGGAAAACTCAAACTAATATTATAAAGGCGAAAGTTTGTAAGTGTATCATGTGTGTTGATATTATGTTTGTTACTTCTTCACGCTCAAACGGCTGGACCAATTTTGATAAAATTTTGTATGGAGGTAGCTGACACCCTAGTTTAACACAAAGGGAAACGAAACCGCGGGGCAACTAGTGTTAAAAAAAAAGAGTTTAAGTATTTTATTTTCATATCGATCTTTTTTACCAGGACCCCTCCGTGCTTCGGAAAGCACGTTAAGGCGTTGGTCCCAGGGCAAGCCGCGATAGCGGCGATAAGACCCCTCTTTGAGGAGTGGCTAGAGAGGCGCCACGGCGCCCTCACCTACCGCCTGACGCAGGTCCTCACCGGACATGGAAGTTTCGGGAGGTTCCTGCACATCATCAGGCGGGAGGAAACGCCCGGGTGTCACCATTGCCAGGATCGCCCAGAGGACACGGTGGAGGTCTGCCCCGCTTGGGCGGAGCACCGCCGTGTCCTCGTAGAGGCGATCGGCAGCGGCGGCGACCTGTCGCGTCCGGCCCTGGTGCAAGCCATGGTCCGGGGCGAAAGGGAGTGGGAGGCGCCTCAAAGAGATGTCAGCATCGAGGAGGGGCCCCCTTAGGGCCGAAGGGTGGGTTTTAGTCAGTAAGAGTCTGACACTCCCTTTCGCTCGACCCAGAGCGGGGGGTCATTTAATGATTTCCCGTCCAAAAAAAAAAAATACCGTTTTTTTCATCATCTCCTGCATTCCACATTATTGCAAGCACTCTGCACACTACTACGCTAGTGGGACTTGTGTCAGTGTAGCTGACATCATGTATGAAGTCAGCGCGCGCGCCGCGCGGCCCATGTGTGTGTGTTATGACAGTATTAAACTAATGTTCAAGCAAGACGGTTGTTTCCTTTCACGCCAGCTCAGCATCTATATCAGTAGCCCTACTAACAATAGCCATTTTCACTGTTGCGTTGGTCATATCTTGGTTTAATTCCCAAAAGTAGGTTTAAACTATGCGCATGTGCCCTAGGTGATCTTCTTACAATTGATAATTAATTAATGTCCCAATAATAATAAGAATATGTACAAGTATATAAAAAGGAAAGGAAATAATCAAAGGGCATCAAAAAATTCATCCGCATCGCTGTCAACAGGAAACGTGCCCAAAAGACTGGCAGCATTGCCACGTTGTATTATTGTCCCAATAATCATTCAAAACTTGACAGGTTACATAAAACGATGTAGGATACTATCAATACCTACCTGTCAACAAACAAACATACAAGCTTATTTGCTTATCATACTGCAAAAAGTAGCAGTCTGAAGAGCACAGCGTATAATTAGCTAATTAAATAATTGCATTAAAATTAATCGGTTTCTTGCCTACCAACAATATCCATATTTAATAATAAAAGTAACAGTTGTTGTTACAGCATCGTAATTGCGTAAAACACTATCAATCACAATTTGAATCATTTGGAATGATATTGCTAATCCATTGCTTCATTTGCTCGGAAAATGTGTCTGCTCAACCACATAAATAACGCAATGCATGTTGTTGAACTGCCAAAATGAAAGTCATTGTTACTGTTAGTGTGTTACGCAATTACCCCGCAGGTCATTAATATCTAAATCACAGTGTTCATGAAGAAGGCTCAATCTCGGAAACATCCTCTTGCAAGCTAAATATATAGTCTCCGGTTCCATCAATTTAAACAAAATCAGGTACAACAATGGTCCATACATAATTATCTCATTTTGAAGGACATGTTGGCTCGCTTCATCTCATCAGAAGTTATTTTTATGCTCATAACTCTTCACTATCTTAATTATAATGTTTACGAAGACAACGTCGTGTCACAAAGATGCGTACCTAGGTACTTCAAAATTGATTGCCTATTAGTATAGTTGACATAATTTGTTATGTTCTATTACACGACTTTATCTCATATAAGGTCCTTGTAGTACACTGAAAGTCAAGGTTTGAACAATACCAGTAATCACCTGCATCACGTTTTATCAAATAAATCTTCATGCAGTTCCCCTTCTAGCTAGACTGATCTTATCTATCATGTCTCAATCATCTCTCTGCAAAATGTGCAGTGATTATGGTCTGTAGGATGGTTGATTGTAGACCGAGTCATAGCTAAGTACTATGATATGAAACCATATAAATACCTAAGTTTCATGATGTAGGTATGGTTAATCGTGCAATTGTGTTAACATTTTTAAAAATATTTATACTCTTCAATATTTTTCAACGAACTGAAATATTAATTTAACTAGCTTCCGCCTGCGACTTCGTCCGAGTGAAATTTCACCCTCCCCCCATTCACCCTCTTAGGGGTGGAATTTCGAAAAATCCTTTCTTAGCGGATGCCTACGTCATAACATCTACATGCATGCCAAATTTCAGCCTGATCCCTCCATGGTTTGGGCTGTGCGTTGATAGATCACTATGTCAGTCAGTCACCTTTGAGTTTTATATATTTATATTGAATGAATACTATAGAATCTTATAATTATTTAGCTAATATCCGCAAGTTCGAGAATTTTAAAACGCGAAACACATTTAGACGAATTTAATAGACAGCCTATTAATTTTTTGCGGTCAATTATTTAACGAAGAACGTCAATGTCCTACTCAAAAAAGTATCGATAATACGCAAGGGATGTTGTACTCACCCCATCCCTGTTTCTATCTGACGTCACTTCAGACGAGGGGTGAGCATGCGCGGGAAACTCTCCGCCATCTTGTTCCTGTTCGCTCGACGTCGTGAAGCTTCGGCTATTTTCGTAGGGTGAGGTCACATCCAGCGGCGGTCGCAGCAAAACTGAAAATATTCATACAAAGGAATTTGAACTTTGGAACGTTCCTTTAAAGTTTAGATCGAAATAGGGATTTCAGGAAATGGTGCAATGTAAGGTTTTCTATCTATAATGGGTTTCTATGAATTTGCGTCATACAATTTGAGCGTTTTATTGCGTTGTAGATGCACGATACAATGTCAAGGCAATTCAGTAAGTATAATGCGGAGTTTACAATTACATTATGTAACTTGTTCTTTTTCCATTCGCTCTAAATAGGTAATATGGCATTAAAATTACGGGGCGTAAAAAGATCCTTCACAAAGCCGTCATCTAGGCATTCTGTACATCAAACTAAGTTACCGTGTAGGTACAAAAATAATTGATGGGAAACGACTCCTATTTTTTTGGTGTGAAAATTCGCTGTTTACGGTAGTGCGCGCAAAAGATTGTGCTTGTACCTACAGACAGGGATTGTGGGATTATTTAAAACTTGTTTTCGTATAAAAACGGAACTTTGACCTTAACTCCGTAGGTAGGTAATCAGAAGGTTCCCATTTAAAGGGCAGTATTAAAAAATATCCTAATATCGGGAAATACGGAAATACAAATGACTCTCGGCTTCGTTAAGAATATTTTTAGATCCGCACCCAAATTACGTAACGTAACACACGATCAATCACAATCTCAATCATTTTGAAGGATATTGCTAATCCATTGCTTCATAATTATGTTCGAAAAAATTGTCTGCGCAACAACGTAACTAACGCAATGTATGTTGTTGAACTGTCAAATTGAATTCCATTCCTACTGTTAGTGTGTTACGCAATTACCCCGCCGTAATATACAGTATGGAAACCACACATACGCAATAAATTATTCCACATAATTTGATACCTACCTACACACTTGTTCCCTACATTTTGAATAATATAACGGGAGGTACCTAGTGCATAGGTACCTACTAGCAGCCCGCCCCAGGTTCGCACGGGTACAATTTTTTTTTCGAATTTCGGAAATTTTCTTTCTTGCAAAACTTGTCCCGGCAACACCGAACACAACAAAAAAAAAATTATCCAATTTGGTGCAGTCATTCGGAAGATATGCGCGTACAGACATTTTGGCGACTTTGTTTTATACTATACCTACTAGCTGCGCCCCGCGGTTTCACCCGCGGTAAGTTTCGATCTCGCGGGAATATCGGGATAAAAAGTAGCCTATATGTTTATTAAGGGTGTCAGCTACCCCAATACAAAATTTTATCAAAATTGGTCCAGCCGTTTGAGCGTGAAAAAGTAACAAGCATATTATAAACAACCAACACTCACAAAATTTCGCCTTTAAAATATTAGTGTGATAGGTACCTAAGGATATGTGGTTTCCATACTCTCGAGGGGCTCGTGGCTAAATAATAACAGCCGCAAGGGTCGATCGATCAGGTTAAGCTACGCTTGCCGCGGTTGGTCTGTGGATGGGTGACCGTCTTTACATACCAAGACCCCTCCGTGCCTCGGAAAACCACGTTAAGCCGGTTGGTCCCGGCTCGTGAATTTTTGACAGTCGTTACGGGTCGTCAGAGGCCCGAAAGTCTGATAACCAGTCTACCGTATTACCCAGTAACCGGGTTGTGGAGGTCAGATAGGCAGTCGCTCCATGTAAAATACTGGCATTCAGCTGCATCCGGTTAGACTGGAAGCCGACCCCAACATAGTTGGGAAAAGGCTAGGCAGATGATGATGTGGTTTCCATACTGTATACCCCAACCTGATGCTTTATTCATGACCTAGCTAGGTACTTACATAAGCTACATTACCTAAACAACTTAAAGTCAGTTAGGTATGGTCATGGATACTATACTGACACACATAGTAAATATCTCATTTTGAATGGAGGTTCCATAAATGAACGCAGTTTGAGTAGGGAAGAATGTGCAAGCGAATTCCGTACTTATGAACACTGTCGTTTTAGTCAATAACTTAGGTTTTCTCCATCAAAATCAAAATGTGTCAGTGCTTGACTGACGGCCGTTGGGACAGAACAAAGAGTACCTATAATAATAATACGGACAGAATCTAGTTCTCGAGTTGACTAAATTGACGGTAGGTACTGTTATGGAAGGTTATGGATGACTATTTTAATTATTCAGAGTGATTAGGTATTTCAAATATCCGTGGCCGAAATACGGTCTGGAGGACTTTATTTATTTATAAAAATCATCAAATACCTCGTACATTTAAAATATTACTAGAAATTAATTAACTTGAATAATGCATGCGATTAGTAACTCAATTAAAGGTCACAATGAATTCATAAATACTACACTTCACAATTTATAATCTAGAACTCAAGAAGTATTTATCTTATCTCATCTTATCTCTCTTATCAATCAGTATTTTTGTTAAATTCCGAGTCCGACAAAAATTACGAAAGGGCGACAAGACTCTATTTTTTTGTTTCTATCCAATTTTTTGCATTACGAAATGCTTGATCAATTTCCACTTAACAACACTGAAGAATGTGGCCGTTATTAAGATTACGGGAATTGCCCCACTGATGTACATACTAACCCAAACACTTTTTTACTCTAACAGTCAAAAGATGGCTAACAAAAAAAAAACACATTGAACAAACATTGATTGGCTGAAAATTAAAAACCTGTCAATACTCTCTTTCTAAACAATATCAGCCAATATGGATAGTGCTTCATCAGCGACTCATCAATATGTAAACACAATTCTGTTGTACATACATTTCCCTACGATAGGGCACGCAGAGTTAAAAATACAGAAGGCTTATTTTGTGAATAATGGCTGACTTGAAGAATCAGCTTTCATAGAAAAGTGCTACCTACGTGGTCAAAATGTATCGTATAGCTATTTTTTTTAAATAACCGATTGAAAATTTCAACGCAGAATCATGTAGTGAATTCATGGTTACAGTGTGCGAGTCGATATTCCAGCCACCCTGTTCATTATGTAACAACTATATAAAAAAGGGAAGAACCAAAAAAATCGTCCGCATCGCTGTTAATGGTAAAAGTACCCAAAAGGGTGGCAGCATTGCCACATTTGCCACGTTGGATGGGAATGCTGATTCTTTGGCCTAAAAATAGGCCAGCCTTCTGGTCACGTGAAGATATGAACAACTGTTTGGCGATGTCCTGAAATACTCGATGAGCACTCGGACCCCGCGGCCCTAGGGTTTAGCCCAAACGGCTCAAACAAATAGCTCGCAATAAGGTTGCTATTTATTTATTTATTTAATTATCCTCCTACTGGTACGCCTTACAGCAATTGCTATATTCGCGGCCTTTGAGGTTTTCTGCACCTGCAACAGCCGCCTCAGCGCAGCATAATGTTCCCACTGCTGGGACACAGGCCTCCTCTCTGTGAGAGGGAATGGGCCGTTATCCACCACACGGGCCCAGTGCGGGTTAGTAGATGTCAGATGTCTTCGATTATTTTTTTTTTGGTTTTAGGACATGCCATTTCTCACGATGTTTTCCTTCTCCGTATTAAGAGCAGTGATCATAAAAAATTACCCAAAGTAAAGCATCTTTCTGGGTTCAAACCTACGACCTACAACTCGTATGTCGCTGTCGTTACTACCACCAGTGCCGTAACTAGGGCGGTGCCAGCGGTGCCCAGGCACAGGGCGCAGACCCTGGAGGGGCGTAGAAATGACCAGACCTGGGCCACTAACAATACCTATTATTTATTTATTTATACGTGTGGATTCGCGTCGTCCGCGTATATTCTTCTTACAAATAAATAAATAACATTTATCAATATTAGAGACGATGAGATCGTAATAATAATCGTAAAAGTTTGTGAATAATGTGATATCGAAGACGATTTTCCTGAAAAGTGTAACAAGCGAGTAAAGAGACACGACTTGAGAGAAAGTTCAGACGCCGGCCGGCTACGATCTTACCCCACAACAAAACTTTAAAATTCATTTATATGAAGCAATTCATAAAATAATTTCTGACTTCGAATTTTCGAATAAACATTTTTTCACCTAATTTATAAATGCAATTTATTTGAACTTCCGTATTCAAAACTTTACCAAGTACTTAAAATTAAGTATACATAAACTTAGTTTTTGGATGATAGATTTATTTTTATAGACAATCCATTTTATTGTCAGAACCGGATAAGATTAGAAAATATTTCAAGGGCGCGGTTACCCCAGGACCCGATGGCTTGCCAGGTAAAGCCTGAGTCCTGGCCTCGAGGGCTCTCGGGCCTCGACTGGAGGCGCTCTTAAGCGTATGTTTCGAGAGAGGCCAGTTTTCACTCCGTTGGAAGACGGGGAAGCTGGTCCTCATTCGGAAGCCAGGGCGCCCTGCGGACTCTCCGTTCGCATACCGGCCCATCGTGCTGCCCGACGAAGTCGGCAAGCTCTTTGAGAGAGGGATTGCGGGCCGCCTCGTCGCCTCGTCGGGCACCTGGTGAGGACGGGGCCGGATCTTGCGGAGAGCCAGTTTGGCTTCGCAAGGGGCGCTAGACGGTGGATGCCATCATGCGCGTGAGAGCCCTCACGACGGGAGACGCGGTGT
Source organism: Oligia latruncula (assembly GCA_948474745.1). Taxonomy (NCBI): domain Eukaryota; kingdom Metazoa; phylum Arthropoda; class Insecta; order Lepidoptera; family Noctuidae; genus Oligia; species Oligia latruncula. Next base: position 11,375,118 of record OX419706.1, read on the forward strand.
CCCGGAGACACCGGGTCCCCCGTCGTCGTGGCGGTGTCGCTAACGCGTTTAACCTTGCCCTGGAGCTGCATTGTGGAGGCACTCCGGTATCACCGGGTGCCGCCTACCTCCGTCGAATAGTCGAGGCGTATTTGACGGACAGAGCCGTCATCTACTCCGGTCGCGACGGGGAGTGGAACCGGTGAGAGATGTCTTGCGGTGTCCCGCAGGGATCGGTTTTGGGGCCGTTCCTGCGGGACATCGGCTACGACTGGGTGTTGCGGGCTGACCTTCCTGATGGCGTCAGCGTGGTTTGCTACGCTGACGACACGCTGGTCCTGGCGCAGGGGAGGCCGCATCAGGCGGCGGCCGACGCGATGTCACGCGGGGTTGCGATAGTCGTGGAGAGGATCCGGCAGTTGGGTCTCGAAGTGGCATTGCACATGCACAAGTCCGAGGCCATGTCGTTTCATGGGCCCCGGAACGCGCCACCATCGGGATCCCAACTGACGGTAGGAGGGGTTCACATCGGCGTCGAGACGAAGATGAAATACCTGGGTCTCGTCCTCGACAGCCGGTGGAACTTCGTCGAGCACTTCAGACGTTTGGCCCCCAAACTGTGGAACGGGCCGGGGCCGCCTTCAAACGGCTCTTGCCCAACCTGAGGGGGCCAAACGCCTCCTGCAGGAGGCTTTACGCGGGGTCGTGCGGTCCATGGCCCTTTACGGGGCCCCGGTGTGGGCGCGTTTACTGCGGCGGCGAGCCGCCCACTACATGAACGCGCCTCAGAAGGTGGTAGCCGTGAGGCTTATCCGGGGCTACCGCATGATCTCGGACGAGGCCGCAAGCCTCCTTGCCGGACTGCCGCCATAGGATCTGGAGGCGATAGTCCTCGCGCGCCTATATGAGTGGCGCGCGGAGGCACTACGCCGGGGGGATAATTCGCTTCCGCGGCAAATCGCGGCGGAGCGGACGGATCCCCGGTGTGATCTCATGGTGACATGGAAAGAACGACTGTCGCAACCCAGCGCAGGGCACGCCATGATAGCGGCGATAAGACCCCTCTTTGAGGAGTGGCTAGAGAGGCGCCACGGCGCCCTCACCTACCGCCTGACGTAGGTCCTCACCGGACACGGAAGTTTCGGGAGGTTCCTGCACATCATCAGGCGGTAGGAAACGCCCGGGTGTCACCATTGCCAGGATCGCCCAGAGGACACGGTGGAGCACACGGTGGGGGTCTGCCCCGCTTGGGCGGAGCACCGCCGTGTCCTCGTAGAGGCGATCGGCAGCGGCGGCGACCTCTCGCGTTCGGCCCTGGTGCAAGCTATGGTCCGGGGCAAAAGAGAGTGTGAGGCAGTCACCTCCTTCTGCAAAGCAGTCATGCTAGCAAAGGAGGTGGCGGGACGGCTCAGAGAGAGCCTCCCGTCCCAGCCGCGGGAGACGCTCCGGGCGTCGGGAGCCGCGTGACGACTCCTGACCACCGTAGGCGCGGGCCTGCGGGCGGAGAGTAATGGGTAGCTCACCGTCCGATCAGGACCAGGCCCGTGCCGGACGACGCGTACGTGTTCCAGGCGCGCCTCAAAGAGATGTCAGCATAAAGGAAGGGGCCCCCTTAGGACCGAAGCCTGCCGGGTTAGCGGGATTGTCCCAAAGGGTTACCGCTGACCCGGAACATAAAGGGCTAAGGAAGGAACACGGGTGCACCCAGAGCGGGAGGGGTCATTTGATGATTTCGGACACGCAAAAAAAAAAAAGGGCGCGGTTATAGCAGCTCGCACCGGGCGCATGAAAGGCTAATTACGGCACTGACTACCACTAGGCCATCACTGCTCCACAGGTTAGGCAATAAGTTTGGACCTTCTGGCTGGTCGTTTTCATTTTAATGTTGTTCTTGTCTTGAGGAACATCCTACATATTTATGAGGCCGCCCTGTTCCTGAGGGCGTTCTGATGTAGTTTCATAACTTGTCTGTCACTAGTGCAATAGGTCGTAATGTGTAAGTTTGTTTTAGTACGTAACGTACTTAAAGTAAATTTTTTTTTAAATAAACTTCATACCTTATAATAAATCTCGAAAGCTGTTAAAATTTTTCTAGCGATTATTTACCGCTGTGCGCCGACTCTATAGGTATATATATACTTATATTGGTATTGTTGACGGATTGTTAATATTTTACGCAACGATTATTAAATATTTCGTGGTGCGCGCTTAGCCTTAGATCCAAATCAAAAGTCATTAAATAAAATAAAGTTTAAATTTAAAAGGGTACAATAGAAACGTTTTTTTCGGCGTTTTATGCCTTGTGGTACGGAACCCTTAGTGTGCGACTCCGACTCGCACTTGGCCGGTTTTTTAGTTGGCAGGTGCCTTAAGCGCCAAACACATTGTCCTAAACCGAGACCGAATGAACAGCACCGAAGCGTGGGTGGTCACTGCGATGAGCCGCAAGGACGATAGGTGCCCTTTGACTCCATCGCAAGCGCAGCTACGAGGTACCTACTCTATGTGACTCAGGCGCACTAATTCCAGACGCCCATGGTTGCTCTAATTATAGTAATGTAAGTATGACATTATCATAATCATTCTCCTTTATTTGGGCTCGGCGCACCATACAGAGTTTTGTCCCTGTCTGTTTGTTCCGGCTAATCTCCGAAACGGCAGGATTCATTTTGCTATAAGAATATTTTGAACCCTGGGGAAGCACAAAAGCTACATTTATCGGCATATACCACGCGGGCGAAGCCGCGGGTAGAAGCTAGTTTATAATAATACCTATATTATAAGGTAAGAAACGAAATACCGCAGCGAAAAATTGCCTTCGGCGCCTCGCCGTCCATATGGTATGTACAGCTCCTCATAAAATCAACATTTTCAAGTTAGGCAGAGTGGCAGACACACAACACATAATCAGCCTATAATGTTCCCACTGCTGGGACACAGGCCTCCTCTCGATGAGAGGGAGTGGGCCGTAATCCTGTGCGGATTGGCAGATGTCACGTGTCTTCGAATTTTTGGTTCTAGGACATGCCGGTTTCCTCACGATGTTTTCCTTCACCGTTTTGAGAGCAGTGGTGATGAAATAATTTACACAAAGTAAAGGGCCTGTCCGGGTTCGAACCTACAACCTACAACTCGTAAGTCGCGGCCGTTACCATTTGTCCAACTGCTCTCAGTGGAGTGGCAGACACTAATGGTAAATCCCTGTCATTCTGTAGCTTATATTATGCATATTTACCCAAATCCGTAGAGCCAGCAGTGCGCGGCCAATGCAATGCAAATACGATTGAAATGTTATGCAAATGCCAGCACCGCACACCTATTAGGGAATTTAGAATTTAGTTTTGAATATCAGTCCTATTTGTACGGTTGGACTGTTTCGTAGCTTTTCTTATTTTTTACGTTATAATCCATACTAATATTACATAGATTTATAAAAACATCTAAATCTATGTAATATTATAAATGCGAAAAAGTGTGTCTGTCTGTTACCTCTTCACGCTTAAATCGCTGAACCAATTTAGATGAAATTTGGTATAACTAGAGATAGTTTGAGCCCCGGGAAAGGACAGAGGATAGTTTTTATCCCGATATTCCCACGGGATCGACACTTATGCGGGGGAAACAGGGGGGCGCTGCTAGTTTATAAGTATTATCAGCCTATTATTATCCCACTGCAGGGCAAAGCCATCTTCTCATAGGTACACAAAAGGCACGAGCATAGATCACCACGCTTGCTCAAGACAGGTTGGCGATTTCAGACTTACATTAACTTACATTAACTCCGTTTACTCACGATGTTTGTAAATTAGTTACGCAACGACACCGCAGATCATAGATAAACAAAAAACTACGAACTACCTGCTGCTGCTGCTAACTAAAAATTAGTTGCGACGTAGGTATCCAAATTGATAGAATGCAATGTCACATAATTTCCATCTTGTAAGCTTAGTCACCTCTTAGAAAGCCTACACGGGCGTGAAGAAAGAAAAATTAAATAATTTAGAATGTTCCTGTTTGGCTGTAGGCCAATCTTCGAGAGAACTCGAGACGCCAAGTCGCATATAACATGCATTTTTACATAATGTGTCTAGGTATCATCGTAATTAATATTTTCTTGACTTGGCTGTATTTAAGGATTAGTTTTAGAGCTTGGCCATTCAGCGGGATTGTCCGAAAGGGTTACCGCTGGCCAGGAACATAAAGGGCTAAGGAAGGAACACGGGTGGGTTTTAGTAAGAGTCTGACACTCCCTTCCGTTCCACCCAGAGCGGGAGGGATCATTTGATGATTTCCCATCCGCAAAAAAAAAAGGGTTAATTTTAGAGCCTACCACTGTAATTTTAAAACATTGTAAAAGCGAATTATTTTTAAAAGAGTAAACATGGGGTTTCTTGCCAGCTCTTCTCCATAGGAAACGACCAATTGGAACCGTGCACCAGCTTCTGACATTTCATAAGTCCCCTTTTCGGTTTATGTGAAATAAAGTAGGTAGGTACCTCATAACTTTTTTAAGCAGACCCTCCCATATTGAAGTAGCTAATAGCTATCACAGGTTTTAGCTAACGAATCTATTTACCTATGTGAATGAATTACGTGCCATTCCATCGGACTATGAGAGTGAGGGAAGAGAGAGTGCACCTATATCTGCATACACACTTGTGCACTATAATATCTCCCGTCTCGTAGTCTCAGTTGAGTTTAAAAAATATAAAAATATAAATATCCGAATTGAGAACCTCCTCCTTTTTTGAAGTCGGTTAAAAAATAATAGTCTTCCAGTACGGGAGGATTTTTTTTTATCAGCATACAGTGCTGCTGCCCATTCCCATGAGTGAAATTCTTCCAACCAAATCCCATTTTCGTCTCTACAGTACACATGTAAACTATTCCATCCAACATAGCCTACAAGATGAAACCTAAAAGCAGGCACGGGCACTAAAAACAGACAGTTATTCTTGTGACCTTGAGAAGGCAGTGCTAGGCTGGCGCTTAGCCAAAAATGGGTAAAATCGATGCACTGGAGCTATCGCGTGCCAGGCCGTATACCCACGTTATGTATGCACCTACACCCGTGAGAGCTGCGATCGATGATCTGTTTTCATCCGAATACGGCGAAGCAAAAAGGAGGATTATCTTCTTCTTCTTAGCGTGTCGACACGGAAAAATATATGGTTTTTTTTTTATTGTTTTGCCCAAAATTCAGCATCGCGAATACCGTTCGCTGACGCTGAGCCATTGTCTGTGGAGAGACGCCGCATGCATGGGGTCCACTTGTGGAGGCTGTCCGTGCTAAGGCCTACTTGGGTACGAAGTCAGGAGGGATATTAGGTATAAAAGTCCTCCAGACCGTATTTCGGCCACGGCGGAAAATCTCAACGGAGCCTCTCAATAGCCTTCGGTACGGGAGGCTTCCAGTCTAACCGGCTGCGGCAGAATACCAGTACTTTTCATGAAACGACTGCCTATCTGATCTCCACAACCCAGTTACGGGGTAAAGCGATACCTCTTGGTAGGACTGGTTGTCAGACTTTCGCGCTTCTGACTACCCGTAACGACTGTCAAAGATCTACAAATGACAGCCGGGATCAACGGTCCTCTCAGGGACGTGCTCTCTGAGCCACGGGGGGTGTCGATATGTAATGGATGGTCACCCATCCACGGACCGACCTCGGCAAGCGTACCTAACCTTCGATCGACACGTGCGGCTGTTATAATTTAGCCAAGAGTCCCTCAAGACAACACAGTAAAGTATTAAATAGAAAAGTAGCTGCGAATGTGAGTACCATGCAGGATAGATTCAATACATGACTATAAATGACTGGCGGTTTTTGAGCATTTTATATACATGGCCTACGCAAATGTCGCTCAGATCTGATAACGTACGGGTCGTTGAGCTCTCAAAAATAGTGTTGAGCTACACGATGACTGATGCATGCATACCGTCTGATGGGACAGGTTGAAGTTCAACTCACAGCTGCAATGACTTTTCTTCAAAAGGACCTTCCAGACATGGTCCTGCATTGTTAGACTCGCCTTAGTCCAAATGTTTAAAGTTTAAAAGAGATTATTACCTCTGAGTTTGTTTCGGGGTTGGTTCTCAGGAATCAGTCAGCTAGGAAATGCCGGCGCCACCTAGTTATAAAATACCTCCTGACGAACAAAATATTGACGTGTAAAAGAGCTACTTACAGAAATAAACGTTTAATTTCAGTAGCTAGTATAATGTAAGTAAATATAATCGGTACATAAACAGCCTTCCATTTTCGTCAAACGCCGTCACGTAACGATTTTTAGAATCTGTTCTCCTCTAATTATAACTTTAATTGCGTCGTTTAATTGGTGAGGGTGAAGGGAAAATACGTCTCACGTGGCTGTAAGTTACGGCCGAAGAAAGATGGCCGGTCTGACACAGGCTCTCCGAACTTCCGCACATGTTGTCTCACTCACACTCGCCTCATGTCACCATTTGGTTCCTAATAATATGTTATTGCGCAGCGTTCTGCGCGAAGTTCGGACCGGCCTTGTTTCACTGGACGTATTGCAGATAGGTGTTTCGCAACTTTGTAAGGTGGTGTGGCGCCTATTATTAACTCTTTTTTTTGTATTTGTTTCCGTTTCAAATGCCTGTTCTCAGGTATGACCACGTGAACTTTAAATTTTCCGGGATGGAAAGTTACGCAGAGAGGTGTATCTACCTATAGTAAACATATCGTACGATTTTGTCTCGCTTCCTATTAGGTACTCGTAAAACAATGCTGCATAGCATAGCATGCATAGAATAGTGTCACTGACTCTGGCAGAGCCACCATCAGGGATTTTAATTTTGATAACACAAAAAATTAGTCGCAAATTAGTCGTTTGTTGCCAAATATCAGAATTTGTTGGTCACTGGTTCAAAAGATATAAGGGTTTATAGGTGACCGATCTGGAGAGTCTCCCCAGCAGGGCCACATTTATATCTCAAAAACTCGGGCACCTAGCGAAGATCTGTTTTCTCTCATATTTTGTCGCCAATTAGTCGGAATCAGTCTCCAAATATCAGAATTTGTCGGTCACTGGTTCAAAAGTTATAAGGGTTTATAGGTGGCCGATCTGGAGGGAGTCTCCCCAGCAGGGCCACATTTATATCTCAAAAACTAGGGCAGCTAGCGAAGATCCGTTTTCTCCTATATTTTGACGCCAATTAGTCGGAATCAGTCGCCAAATATCAGAATTTGTCGGTCACTGGTTCAAAAGATATAAGAGTTTTGAGTTAAGCTTAGAGGTTTAGGTATAGTCCAAGAGCTAGATCGAAGAGTTCACGAAAAAACTCTTCGACTAGCTCTTGGACTATACCTTACTAAATGAACTCATTGTATCTCCTAAACTAAGATCCGATTAAATCTGTGACTTGGCGACTGATTCCGACTATTGGCGACAAACCAAGAGAGATTTACCAAGAGGTATTGTGTTACCCAGTAACTGGGTTGTGGAGGTCAGATAGGCAGTCGCTCCATGTAAAATACTGGTATTCAGCTGCATCCGGTTAGATTGTGGGAAAAGGCTAGGCAAATGATGAGGGCGAATAAATAAAACAAAGTCATCCTACTTACAAATGTTTGTTTAATTTAGAGTTATTTAAGTATTTCACGACCATCCAGATTTACATATAAATAACTGGAACCTTAATTTTATCATTTACAAAATTTGCCGAAACTTACGTTATATAAATTTCAACTTTATCGCTACACCGTAAGGTTCAAGGTTCATTGGGAAAATTTTACAGTTTCAGGTAGATTGATGTGCTGGCGGCTGTACAATACAGCCGAAGAATCATGGCCAGTCTGAACAGAGGCTCTCCGAACTTCCGAACATGTTCTCTCACTCACACTCGCCTCATGTCACCATTTTGTTTCTAAAAAGTGTTATTGCGCACCCTTCTGCGCAAAGTTCGGGCCGGCCATATTTCATCGGCTGTACCTATAGTATACGTAAAATTTTAAGATAAAACTGATCATAAATAATTTAATATTTTACTACACCTAAATGTCGATGAAAATGATATTTCTAGCATTCTAATCTACATTACAACAGGATTAATTAATTTAAATAAAGTGAATAAAAAAACATAGTCGTAGTGCAATGTTGATATGCTTTGTCCTGTGCAAAAAACGATTAAAAACTTATTTCAATTTTAAAATGCGTATTGCGTTTTACATGAGGACAGGGACTTGAAACGTTACTCAAAATAACGTTACGCGTAGTTCCAGTACCGATAATTTGTACCGTACCACCAGGATCGTAACAAAATTAATTCCTTGGCTATAACGATACTGACAAACGGAACGAAATCTTAGACTGTTCACTAACAATATGATCAATATATCGTTACTAGTATATCGATATAATAACGTTATTCATTTCGATACTCAACTTTGCCTGCTTCATGACATAAAAGATGACGAAAAAGTATGAAGAATAACGTTACAAATGAATCTGTAACGTTTCACCTGTAACGTTATTACAAGCAAATAAGCATAATGTTACTGATACCTATAACGTTACTTATAATATTGTTCTACGAAAATGATATTCTATAACGTTTTTCTTTGTAACTCTATTGATATTTTTAGGTTTTAGTATCAGTAGTTTTGGTTTTACAAATTTCTGAACGTTATACGATAACATTAGTGGTAACGGAACGAAATTAATTTCGTTTTCAAGTCCCTGCATGAGAATAATAAATGTGTCTATTGTCGTCTAATACATACAGGTACCAACTATATTTTACCCGATTGCTCCAAAAGGAGGGTAATGCTTTTTAGTTCTTATACTAAATCTACTAAACAAGTAATAAGACTTAGATCACGCACAACTAGCAGGCTACCACTAATATTATTTATCAGAATAGAATAGCAAAATAGATATTTTATATTAAAAATATATATTTGATGTCGCGAAATATATTATTTATTTACTAATTGACGGAAATAGAAGCGATGTCTGAGCGACCTTTGACTTGTACAGCCGTGGAGAGAATCCGTTCTTGACACCTGTCAGTGCGACAATAAATATCAAATTCGCAAAAGCCGTACCTATTCGTTTGTATGAAACTGACAGGTGTCTGCATTGTCTACTGTCGCGTGCCATCGACACGACGAAGAAGAACCGACTTCAAAGAGGAGGAGGTGCATTCAGTATTTCAATCATTTACACAAAAATGTCTTGGTGTCGACATCTGTGCCTCATTTAAAAGCCTACTTTTTGTAATTTTAGATAGGTACCTAGTTTCGAAAACACAATTACCTACCTACGATATTTGAACTACGTCAACAGTTTGGCAATTTTTAAAATTTATAAATCTGTTCCGTGAAAATATTACAAAGTCATCTACTAGAATTTGAAACGATTCTAACATTTTTTTAATATTCTATTTTGAACTTTTTTGGCGAATTATATTATAAAAATATTCTCCTCGACACTAAATTAGTTTAAATTAGTAATAGTTTTAAATATTTAAGTCATAATATTTACAGGTAAATCAGAAAAATTATGCGCTTCAGTAATCTTCGTGTTATACCGAATTAGCACGAACGTCGCGCCACAGAGTGACTCACCATAGACAAAGCTACTACGTTTTTTATCCCCGCGCTTCGTAGTGCAATGCCAACATTTATTGCAAGTTTGTATGAAATTTTCTCTGTCGGGATACCGCAGATTGTCATGTCATTCAAGTTTATGGAATTGCATCATAGATTGGTCATTCCATAATTTTGTAAGTATGGTAATACAAATAGGCAAGCACTTGATTGTTGTAACATCTCTATGTTAGATATGGTTAGATCTCAACATCGCGCGTTCGTATTTCAGAAGATTGACGATGATTCCCGAACCGCTTACTTGTGTTTGAAAAGCTGTACATTGTGTTATTTTGCAATACAGGCAATGAGCAAGCTGAAGACAGCATTAATATGTAAACGTCACAAAAGTGTTGTTCATAATCTTAATGCCTTTTAAATATACCTATTATGTATATTATTTGACTCTCAAGCTCATATAACACGCTCAAGCGAAGCACAGCTTTCAATACAACTAATCTGTATAAATTGGAATTACACAAGTTTAATTTTAGCTTGGGTGCCAGTGGATATACTCAGTGATGTATTTATGTAATTTAAAAATAATATTGTTTTAATTTATCCAATTTTAAAATTTGGAAATAAAGTTATTATTATTAATTATGTATCCAATAAAAACACATTTGTCTCTCAGGCCCCGAATGGTACTCTTAGGTATTCCATCAAATAATGTACCGTCTCCGGTAAGCATATATTTCTTTACCGACAACCTATCAACGAGAGCGTAGCAAAAGGACAGTTTCAACAACAGCAATTCAAATTTTCGTTGTACAGACGCAAGCACATCAAGCTGCTACAATCTGTCAAATTTATTTAATAGATTTTCAACTTTATCGCTGAAGCATAAGGTTTAAAGTTGATTGGGGACATTTGACAGATTCGGGTAGATTCATGTGCTGGCGTCTGGACATCTATATCTTAGTCACAAAAATGCTACGCTCATGAGCGACAAATGCAGGAACGCTTCCATTTAAAATTTTGCAATTTTGGAACTATAAGTCTCTTACACACCAAACTAACCGATATTTAGCAACCTTTAAACAACATTACATTACACATTCAAATTTTCTTGTCAGGAAGCGAAGCTGCTCAGGCTGCATTTTCCTTCTAAAATCCACTCAAACTTTTGATACTGTCAAATAATAACCAGCATTTTTTACTAGCACTACTATTGATCTACATTTTCCGTTTGATAATTACCAGCTATTTTACATGAAACTCACTACAATTATTAAACAGTAGTTTGTTTATTAACTCCCCATACATTTCTATTTTGGCACAGACAACATACACAAAAATATACACAACTACCTTTATAGAGCACACTATGTGACTGCGAAAGCTCGGCACCTAGATGCAACAACAATTTTGTTCAAAGTTTGGCTCCGAGTTGGCGACGAGTTGCAGAGACGCAACGACAGGCTAGGGGAGTCGCACGCTCTCTCTACTCGTCGCAGTGTCTAGACGCACGGTGCACGCGCACACCCGATGATAGTCGCATGCGATAGGTCAGCATCTTGTCGTGGAGTCGTCGCAGTCGCATGTCGCATAGTGTGCGATGTGGTTTAAGCGAGGCTGCATTTTTGTTATAAGAAACGGTGAAATTAATAATTATAATGTCGTACAGAAAGTAAACATCACTTAATTCAAGATAGTGCTCTAGCAGAAATAAAAACGTTCCATACAAAATACGCTAAGTAATATATAATATGAAACTAATTAATAGATAATCACAGGTATTTCATTCAAAACTTGGAAAAAAAAAATTAAAAAACAAATTTGGATGAAGAAAAAAGTGCGCACCGTAGACCGTACACGTATGAGAAATGAAACTTCTTAAAAAATAAAGAATAAGAGAGATTTAGTGTAAGAGATAGAGAGAGTTGTATCTTTCTTCTCTCTCATGTAACAAAACTTGCCTAAGCGTGACGCGTCCTTCAAATTTCAAGGGTTATTCCGTTTAAAGATCCGACTGCAATCTGAATTGGAAATGTTCTAAATTCTGACGGATAGAGTTCGGATCTATTGCGCAACTCCTCATACAAATAGTACTATGTCACTTCGGACATTGACATTTCTCGGATTCGGATCGGACGTAGTGCGAAACCACCCTTGTCCAAGAATTCACCTAGGGTGAAAAATTTTTTGGGGCAAATAAACGGAATAACCGAAATTCACTCGCAATAAATTCTCGTCCAATTTAATCACTTTAGAAGTTTCACTTCAAAAACTAATTTCGAACTAAAAATAAAAAAGGAAAAAGCCAATCAAAATAAAACAAAAAGGATTAGGTAATTTATGTTTATTTTATATTTTTATGTATTTCTAAGGATTTCTGTATAAATCAGGCAAAAACCGCTGTTTAATATCACAACACGCAGCGGTTAGGAACGGACGCCCCGCCATAGCCTCTTCTATTTATTAGGTACTTCCTATGTTCGAATCATTAAAGTTATATATTTATAAATATAACCATTCGTTTCGTGAACAGTTGTCCGTGACAAATTATGCTCGTGGACGTATTCCATTTTGTTAAACATTTTTCTTCACTGTTTTAATTTTAAGGGTTCCGTACCCAGGTGCCAACGGAACCCTATTAACTGGGCCTCCACAGTACGTGCGTCTGTCTGTCAGCGGGCTGTATCTCGTGAACGAAGTACCTATAAAGTTCTCCTGTACCTATTAAGGTAGACAGTTGAAATTATCACAATGTGTATTTCGATTGCCGCCAAAACAAATAAAAAAATAAGGAATGAAATAATAAAATTAAGTTACAAATTAAAGGGGGATACTATACAAGAAACGTTTTTTTTTTCGGCGTTTTTTACCTTATGGTACGAAACCCTTCGTGTGCGAGTCCGACTATAGGCCTCCCCAACTTGGCCGGTTCTTCAATTTGAAACGATAAATATTATTATTTGTCAGATGCTTCTTTATCACAATATTATTTTTAACCTGTAGACTCAAACGCGCCATGTAATGTACCAATTCACAGATAATAATTTTTATTCATTTATAAAAATTTATAGGAGTAAGTAAGTATTTCTTAAGATTTTCGTGATGATAAACTGGGTTTTTTGTAGCCAGATTATTGACGAATAGTGTTAAAATAGAAACCACACAGATTAAAATTCTGTTTCTGATTCTGAAGATTTAAACCGTAATCAAATAAACCGAAATAATTTTATAACAAAAACTATAATAGTAAAAAACGGCCAAAGTTGATAGTTTTAAAGGAATACGCACACTCACATAATGCATAAATAAAGTTATTTATCACCAATAGTAAAAACTAACCTAACGATAAATCACGAAACGAATAGTAGATACGTATTACGATAGATAATATTTGAAAAATAAAGAGGGAATGGATTTCAAAACATTGACCACGACACACTGAGATCTGGACAAAAAAAAAACTATTATTTTGTGAAAATAACAGATAAATTATTAAAAAAAAAACAGTAAAAGAACTAGGTACAGTCAACAAAGGAGATAAGTATACAGGAGCGTCGGATATAGTTCAAGTTTACTAAGAAACCAATGGATGTTCTCGAATAAAATTTTATTTTATTCAGTCCAGAGCATCCATTGGTTTCTTAGTAAACTTCAACTATATCCGACGCTCCTGTATACTTATCTCCTTTGTTGACTGTGCATACAAAAATGGTGATATTATTTTTGGTAACATATCATAAAATCACGTCTGTTTTTGCGGAAGGGTTAGGCAGAAGTGTACTTAAAGTACACTCACATTTCCCCAGTTATGTTTAAGTCCCATGTAATAGGGGGCGAGCCTATTGCCGGGCTCAAAACCAAACATATTATTATATATTTTATTGTAAAGTAACATGTGTCGTGCTGAAATATCTTTCCGTGATAAAATATCGCCTGAACTTACTTTACACACATATTTTCAATCAACTGTCATAATTTTCATATCTAATTTTAGATTTAACAATAAAAAAAGGAATTTGGCATAAAGAGAATAACATAAAAAGTTAAACATGGAATTTTAGACTACAGTCAAGATATAAACAAATAAATCGTATGACAATACTAATTGTGTGGAATAACGATCTTGCTCCAAGTAATTGAAGAAGATTAAAATAAACAATAATTTTAGAATCGATTTTATACAAGCAAGTATTTTGTCGATTATTCCGTAAACTCGCGAGTTGGTCGAATAGTCTGACTCGACTAAATTTCGACAGTACACCACTAGTTTTGGGGACATATCACTATTTTTAACCCCATTAAAGTTGCATACAGTTTTCGGTACCGTTTTCAAGTCCTATACGAGTTCTAAACAGTAACTGTTATTTTGAAGAGTTCACGATAAGTTCCAGAAAAATAAATTACAAGTTCGTAACATTCACTGTATCACATCACTGTTCACTGCGTTTGTACTGACGTATCACCGTTATTGTAACCGTTATTTATCGTTATTGCAACAGTAACCGTTATTTACCGTTTTGTTAGAGTTATTTGTTCACTTCGCCTTTGAGAGCTCGTTCGAGGACGCACTTTGAAGCTATTTCTACGGTGACAGTGTTGCTGATGGTTGACAGTTGTCCCTGGTCGGTGTGGCCGGTTATTTCTGTCAATGGCTCGGTTAAAATGCGTAGAGATGACACTTTTGCTCGCTGGTAAGCGCTCACTGTGTTCATTCCGAGGAACCTGCAAAATATTTGTAATTATAAGTATTTAATTGTCACCGCCGGGGTGCCAGCTGTTTTAGAACCCAATGGCTTGGCACGCGACGATGGGAAGAGACCAGACGGAATGACCATAATGCCTTGGAAGGTTGGTAGGCCTTTGGTGTGGGATGCAACGTGTGTCGACACCCTTGCGCCATCCCATCTTCCAAGCACGGTGAGCTGTGCTGGGGCAGCTGCTGCAGGTGCGGAAAACCTCAAACGGCGCAAATACTCCATTGGAACGTATATGTTTGAGCCGTTCGGGGTTGAAACTCTAGGGCCATGGGGCCCGAGTGCCCACGTGGTATTTCGAGAAATCGCCAAGCGGTTGGTCGACTCTTCACGTGACCAGAGGGCTGGCCTATTTTTTGGCCAAAGAATCAGCATTGCCATACAACGTGGCAATGCTGCCAGTCTTTTGGGCACGTTTCCTGTTGATAGCGATGCGGATGAATTTTTTGATGCCCTTTGATTCTTTCCTTTCCTTTTTATATACTTGTACATATTCTTATTATTATTTTAATACTGTACATAAAGTAATGATCTCATAAATAAAAATGACAATGATATTGAAATTGTGCATTAGGTATGATAACCTATTTTGTTGGTTGTGTAAATATATTTACGAATTTCCGAAGGTGAGACAATATAAATATATAATTTACTACTAGTATCTTTAAATAGTTTTAGATACTTATAAATACGCAAGAAGAAAATCATGACACCGAATTAATTATTTGTAGAATTCATAAATATAGCCTGAAATATGGTCAAAATAACATGAGAAACTTCACGAAAAGTAACCCCTAAAGATAACCAAACTCACAGAAAGTTAACGAAACCCACAAAAATCCTATTATAGTCAACAAAACCCTTGCTTACCTGATAGCGACGTAGCACACTAGCAGCGCAGCGCCAGCAGCCAGCACAC